>PVIY010049694.1:0-16592 GCA_004026745.1 Myrmecophaga tridactyla
AAGAGGTTCTCTGTGGGTGACTCTTAGGCCTAATTTTAAGTAGGCTTAGCCTATTCTTTACAAGAATAAGTTTTGTAGGGGCAAACCCCAAGATCGAAGGCTCGGCTATTGATTTGGTTGTCCCCACAGCTTGCGAGAGTATCAGAAATTCTCTAAATGAGGAAGTTGAATCTTCCCCCTTTCTCCCAATCCCAATTGTATGATTCACACATCATACAATCCATCCTAAGTTTATAGATATGCCTTTGCCACCATACTCTATCTGAAGACATTTCCTTTTCTTCCACAAATAATCCGTACCCCTTTTCCAATCCTCCTGCCTGTTGATATTTAGTTTTGGCATAATGTCTTTGTTACCTTCAGTAGAAGCATATTCCAATGTTGCTGTTGACTATAGACCCTAGTTTATACTAATTGTACTTTTTCCCATATACCATCTATTTTCGACACCCCGCAATACTGACATTCCTTCGTTCTTCCTCCTGCAAAAACATTTTTTAATTTGTACCTTTCATCACCATCATTGTACACTCTAGGAATTTTTAAATCATACCATCTCAGTCTTTATCCTCTATCTTTCCCTCTGGTTTCATACGAGCCCCCAGCTCTTCTCCCTCAACCATGCTTACATTCAGCGTACTTATATTACTGTGCTACAATCAAGTATATTGTGCTATCCATATCTGAATTTTTACAGTCTTGTTGCACAATCTGTATTTCTTCAGCACCAAGTACCCAATCTCTACCCTATTTCTATCTCCTGATAATCTGTGTTCTTAAATTCTCCAAGTTCACTCATTAATGTTAGTTCATATCAGTGAAACCAAACAGTATTTGTCATTTTCTTTCTGGCTAATATTACTCAGCATAATGTCCTCAAGGTCCATCAATGTTGTGATATGCTTCATTACAGCTGCATAATATTCCATTGTATGTATATACCAAAGTTTGTTTGGCCACACATCTGTTGGTGGACATTTGGGCTATTTCCATCTCTTGGCAATTATAAATAATGCTGCTATAAACATTGGTGCACAAATGTCCATTTGTGTCCTTGCTCTCATGTCCTCTGGACAAATACCTAGTAATGGAATTGCTGGATCATATGACAATTCTATACATAGCTTCCTGAAGCACTGCCAAACTGCCCTCCACAGTGGTTATACCATTTTATTTTTCTACCAACAGTGGAAAAGTGTGCGTCTTTCTCCACATCCTCTCCAGCACTTGTTTTCTGTTTTTGTGATAATGGCCATCCTAGTGGGTGTGAGATGATATCTCATTGTGGTTTTGATTTGCATTTCCCTAATAGCCAGTGAAGTTGAGCATATTTTTGGGTGCTTTTTAGCCATTTGTACTTCCTCTTCTGAGAGGTGTCTGTTCATGTCTTTTGCACATTTTTAAATTGGGCTGTTTGTCTTTTTGTTGTTAGGTTGAAGAATCTCTTAGTATATTCTGAATACTAAACCCTTATTTGATATGTGGTTTCCAAATATTGTCTCCCATTGCATATTTTGCCTTTTCACTTTCTTGACAAATTTCTTTGATGCATACAAGCATTTAATTTTAATGAGTTTCCATTTATCTATTTCTTTCTTCAGTGCTTATGTTTTGGGTATAAGAACTAGGAAACTGCCTCCTATTAAAAGTTTTATAATGTATTTCCCTTCATTTTCTTCTAAAAGTTCTATGGTCTTAGCTCTAATGTTTAGGTCTTTGATCTATTTTGAGTTAACTTTTGTATAGCGTGCGAGATATGGATCCTCTTTCATTTTTTACATATGAATTTCCTATTCTGCAAGTGCCATTTATGGAAGAGGCTGCTCTGTCCCAGGTGAGTTGTCTTGACTGCCTTATCAAAGATCAATTGTCCATAGATGAGAAAGTCTACATTTTAACACTCTATTTGTTTCCACTGTTCAGTATATTTATCTTTATGCCAATACCATGCTGTTTTGACTGCTGTAGCTTTATAATATGCTTTAAAGTCTGGTAGTGTGAGATCTCTGACTTCATTTTTCTTTCTCAGAATGCTTTTAGCTATTCAAGGCACCATGCCCTTACAAATAAATTTGCTTATTTTTGTTTGTTTGTTTTTGCAAAGTAAGTTTTTGGGATTTTAATTGTTATTGTATTGAATCTATAAATCAATTTGGGTAGAATTGACATCTTAACTACATTTAGTTTTCCAATTCATGAACACAGTATGCACTTTCATTTATTTAGGTCTTCCCTGGTTGAATCAATCATCAAGAAGCTCCCAAAAAAATAAAGTCCAGGACCAGATGTCTTCATATGTGAGTTCTAGAAAGCATTCAAGAAGAATTTGTACCTATCCTGCTCAAACTCTTCAAAAAATTGAAAAGGAGGGAAGGCTACCTAACTCATTCTATGAAGCCAACATTACTCTCATACCAAAGCCAGGCAAAAATACTACAAGAAAAGAAAATTACAAACCAATCTCTTTAATGAATATAGATGCAAAAATCCCCAATAAAATACTTGCAAATTGAATTCAGCCTCACATTAAAAGAATTATACATCATGGAATAAATTCCATGACCAAGTAGAATTTATTCCAGGTATGCAAGCTGGTTCAACATAAGAAAATCAGTTTATGTAATACACCACATCAACAAATCAAAGCAGAAAAACCACATGATCATCTCGATTGATGCAGAAAAGGCATTTGACAAAGTTCAATGTACTTTCTTGATGAAAACACTTCAAAGGATAGGAATAGAAGGGAACTTCCTCAATATGATAAAGCAAGTGTATGAAAAACCCATCGTTAACATCATCCTCAATGGGGAACTGAAAACTTTCCCCCTAAGATCAGGAAAAGACAAGGATGCCCCACTGTCATCCACTGTTATTCAACATTGTGCTAGAAGTTTTAGCCAGAGCAATTAGACAAGAAAAGGAAATAAAAGACATCCAAATTGAAAAAGAAGAAATAAAACTCTCACTGTTTGCAGATGAAATGATACTATAAGTCAAAAATCCCAAAAAAATCCATAGCAAAGCTACTAGAGCTAATAAATGAGTACAGCAAAGTGGCAGGGTACAAGATCAATACCCAGAAATCATTAGTGTTTCTATAAGCTAGCAATGAGCAATCTGAGGAGGAACTCAAGGAAAAAAATTCCATTTACAATAGCAACCAAAAGAATAAAATATTTAGGAATAAATTTAACCAAAGGATACAAAAGATCCATACACAGAAAACTATAAGAAAGCTCTAAACGAAATCAGGGAAGACTTAAATAAATGGAAGCTTCATACTTTTGAGACACTTTTCTTTACCACTACCTCCAATCTTTCCCATCATTGAATTCCCTTTTCTACTACGTGCTTCTTCATATCTTGTATAGAATTTTGTTACATATTTGTCATATTATTGTTTTTCATCTATTCACTTGTCTTTCTCCTCCAATAGGACATGGTTCTTTTGTTCATCTTTTTGGCCTCATTTAATTTAATAGGTAACACATTCTAAACACTTTTGAAATTTCTGGTTAGGTATTTTTAAAATGAATGTTTTTAAGCAAGTGATATAATATGATTTTAATCTAGATAAATACTTTTATAGGAAGGAGAAAGATGGAGATTGGAGTGAAGAAAGAGAAATGGAATCTAAGAGAGTAAATTTATTATTTAAAAATGTATTATAAAAAGTGATTATAAACTACTACTTTGCTTTTACACATATTTTCCCACTCTAGAAATCCATGTTTTTCCAGGCATCCATAGGCTGAGAAAATGGTGAAAGTTGCCCAAGAAACTCTCAAGCTGAATTAATTCTATTGAGCATTCAGAAGGAACAAGACTTACATCTAGTATCAGTATGCACCATGACTTCAACGTCACAGGTACTTTCCCAGACCCCAAAATACCTCTTCTACCCAGTCATTGATACTGGAGGAATAGCATCTATCCTGAGAGTTAAAGATGAAGCAAAAAGCTAGATTGCCCCTGGGAGACTCAACCCTGCCCTTGAACTGTATTTTTTTACCGATATTTTTAAGTTATGACTAACAAATGACTTTCTTTAACCAGGATTTGTGGAACGTAAGAGCATAGACTACCAGGTGTTTTGGTATCTAAACTAGAAGGAAGAAAAAACTACATGAAAACCATGGAAGTGAATGCACCCAGTTTTGATCATTTGGACTTCATAGTAGGCTGTCATTTATTTAAAATTATTGGCACCTACTATATGCCAAAGATTTAATTGGGCACTAAGGATACAAAGAAATTTGATCCCCATCACTTACATATCAGGCAAGAGGAAGACAAATAGAACACAGTATGACAGTGTTCCTGAAGAGAGATATGCCCCTAATATACAGTCTTCTAGCAAAAATATCATTCCCTGCTCTAAAATATAGCTGAACTAATGCTGGCTATGATCTAAAATAACCTCAGTGAATTCTAAGTCAGCCATCACATCAGGCACTATCTCCTATCTCCCATGATAACTGATGTGAAGATGTTCCATAAGGGTCCATCTGTTACGCTGACCTTCAAATCGAGTCTTCCTGACCCATGTTATTTCATGCCTGATCCCACCAGTTCTCTGCTTTTTTCAAATCAATATTGTTTCCATTTGTTTGTCTCATTCTGTATATAAAAGATGTATGCTCCAAAACGCACCTCTTCCCAAGTTCTATGCCGATAGTCCTCTGCAGAGCCTTACCCCTGTGCTATAATATTGCCATTGCCACCAGCACCAATAAGCATCTAGGTTCTTGTGCTGGTTTGAATTTGTGGACTCCAGAAAAACCATGTCTTTTAATTCAATATTGCTGAATGGGAGTTTTTTAATTATCCATGAAGATGTGACCCATTCAAGGGTGGTGTTAAATTTTGATTTAGATGATTTCCATAGAGGTGTGTCTCCCTCCACCCATTCAAGATGGGGTTGCTCACTGGAGCCCTTTAAGAGGCAGCCATTTTGGAAAGAGCTACAGAGCCCACACAATGAGAGACCTTTGGAGATGAGGAAGGAAAGTGACCTTGAGGGAGCGTTATGAAACAAAAAGCCAGGAGAGAAGGCTAGAGGATGCCGTCATGTTTCTCATGTGCCTTTCTAGTTGAGAAAGAGGCCCTGAACATCATCAGCCTTCTTGGACCAAGGTATCTTTCTCTGGATGCCTTAGATTGGACACTTCTATAGCCTTGCTTTAGTTTGGACATTTTCATGGCCTTAGACCTGTAAATTTGCAACTTATTAAATTCCCCCTTTTAAAAGCCATTCGTTTTCTGGTATATTGCACTCCAGAAGCTAGCAAACTAGAACAGTGCTCCTTTAAGTTAATACCACATAGCACACAGGCCTCCCTTCCCTGATCCCAAAATGCTTAAATATACACTGTCAGTACCTAAGGACCCTCCACCAGTTGGATGTTTTTTCATGTGTATAACATGCTGGGCATTCACTCTGTAAATCAAATTGATGCCCCTCTTAGAGGGTCTGTAGATTTCTCTGGAATCATCTAATGCTCTCATTCATACTGTCCTGCCCCTACCCCTCACCTTTGCTCAGTACACTTCCTCATGCTTTTCAGTGCAATGTCTAATTGTCTTCTTCAGTTTTCTCCTACCTATGAGGTCATCATTTTCCAATTCTTATTAGGGCCCCTAGCCTTGACCCAATAACGTTTTACAAATACTAAGCTCTTACTATGAGTTACCAAGCCCTTTTCTAGAAAGAAATTCCATCCAGAACTTCAGGGGGGCCACAGACTTTAGAAACTAAAAATCCCATGATATGCCATCCAGTTAAATCCCCATCACAGTACTTATCACACTGACATTTCAAGCTATAGTAAACTGCCCTTTCATTAATATTTAGCCATTACTGAATGAAAAACTCTTTGAGATTTGAGGTTGTGTTTAATTTTGTCATTGTTATATCCCCTGCTCTTAGCTCATTGACTTGCACAAAGTTTGATAGATATCTGTCGAGTGAAAGAATAAATTGCTTGATGGCCCAACTAATTTAGCTTCTTCTACTGTCTAGAGGTCCTGTTGATGCCAACAGCCATCCCAATTCCAACTCCTTCACACATCAAAACCCAGAGCCCTCTCTTTATCCCTCAGGCTTTGCTAGAGGGAAAGGAGAAGTTCATTTTGTACCTAAGATTCATCATTGGATCCTAACTCCTGTCCAGGGATGCCCCTGTAGCCACATCTTTTTCTCTTTATCCCACCCCTCCTCGGCTTTCTCTGGTTTAAAACAGCTAAAAAAAAAAAAATTACAACTCCCTTAATAACTAGCTTTAAAAGATTACCTACAAACGGTTTTATAGAAAATAAATAACCATTCATTTTTGTAAAATCTAAACAAAAAACATATAGGGTTCAACATATTTTAAAGGTGTTACCTATAAGAATCAATCCCCTAGGAAAAATCCATATTTAGCATAAGATATTATGCTAAAATACTCAAGCTGTGAAATATAGTAAAAGTAAAGCATAGCCAATGCTTTTATTTCAACACTGCATAAAAATAAATACAGATTATAAATCACATTATGCCATTAATCCTACCAAATCCTGTCACTGTCATGCAGAAATAATTACATATGGAGAAGAGAATGAATGTTATATAAGGAAATAAAATATACCATATTATGCATTTATATTCATTTCCCACATACAACTCTCAGTAATGACATGTGGTTGCAGATTTGATAGGCTAAGACAGGGAAATCTCCAAGTATAATCTTATTGTTACTAGCAAATCCATAGAATCAGAGAAGTGACATTGTAATACTTGGAATGATGGTACAAGAGCATGTATTTTACAGGCAGAGACAACTGTATACAAACCTGAATCTATTCCATATACCTATGTGACTTTAGGAGCTTATAACTTTTTAGCAGTAGTTTCCATCTCTGAAAAATAAGGTTCAACAATAGCACCCAACTCAAAGGGTTTTTATAAGGTTTAAATGAGATGCTTCGCAAGTAATGAGTTCAATAAATTTGAAATTGTTGTGATTATAGGCCATATTTGCCATCTTATTTTGAGAATAAATGACAGATTCTTTTAAGAATTACTTCTAAGAGTATTTTTTCACATCTCTTCACTCCTTAATCAACAAAGGTTGACATAAATAATCTAATATGGGATAACATCATAAGTCTTTTAGAAATTTAAGTCTTTTTTCCAGAAAGTATTTGTTAACATGAGCCTATATAGAAGCATAAAAGAATTAAAGTAAAGCATGTCAAGTAAGCAAATGATGGAAATTTTTTTATATAAGATTAAAGTTTTATCTTTGTAGAACTTGGCAATATATTGTCTGCTTAATTGAAGATTATTTCAAAGACTGTCTAGTGAATATAAAGTTAATTCATTTTTTCCTGTGGTGAGAAATATGTATTTCTTTTTGAAATATAGTCTAAGCCAATTTCTCTTTTCATTTCAAGGACATTTTAGACACCTCTACAATACAGTCTTTTATAATAATTTTATGCTGGTAAAGTACAAAGGATTGTCTGTGTCAATAACTGACTATTCAGGCACTAAGACAAAACTTTAAGAATCAGTAATAATACATCTTATTTTAACAGAGAATGCCTGTATGTCTCTAGTGCTAACCTTTAAATGTATTATAAAATTAACTCTTTCATGTTAAAGTGATAGTCCTTGAGGTCTTGCAGATATTAATGTTTAACTGATTATCCTTGAGAAAAGTAGCCCCTTGTCCATGGTCAGCAGAACTCTCTTAGAAAGTTCTGGTTTCTACTGGTCTGAATTATCTGAAAAGTAGCAGTGCATATTTTGGTTTTCATATGGAGAAAAATTTCAGAGGAGATTATCACAATGACAGATTTACTCTACTCCATAAATTTTGGCAATTAAATTCAAATTGGTCATTCTAGCGGCAGAGTATAAAATTTTGTAAATCTTATAAGTAAGCACAGAAATACTAGAATATTTACATTTCAAAGCTTCTTAGCAGGGGTCCTCATTCCAGAATTTCACTAAGCTTTTAAGGAATATTGTTTTAACTGTGACTAAGAGAAGAGATTTCTTACTTGCTGCGGTCTGCTAAAAAAATCATGTGGTTAAAAAGAATATGATTCCTACACTATAGACAATATATGTGAAAGCAGTGAGCTCAAAACGTTTAGCTATGCACAGCTTGCTTAACTCAAAAATAAAAAGAATCTCTTTGACTATTAAAGCTATTAACTCTTCTAGAAAAGTTGTTTTTCATCCTTTTTTAAGATTTCCAAACTATTTTAGTCACCTTCTTGAACATTATGTTCTTCTTGACAATTTGTGAAAAAAAATTAAGATTAAAAAAATAATTAAATTACACTATTCCAATTGCCTTGTAATTCTTCTTAATCACTTCGATGCAAATCCAGTGGTTTTCAGAAATAGTCGTGACACTGTCAAAATGTAATTGACTGTAAACACTAATTGAGCTTATCTTATTGTGCCTCATCTTTAATCATGTTACTATGACATCTTATTCTCTACCAGTAGTGCTTGATATGGTAATATCTATTCACATTCTACATTGAAGATCTGTTCATTGAAAAACGTATTTCCTGCTTTAACTTATATACCAATGATGAATACTTTCTTTCTAATTAAAAAAACTGCTTTAATACACATTATTTCAGAATCAACACAAAAATTAATAGATTGAAGAAATTCTTGGTCACAGCGTTATGTTCAGAATTAAGGAATTATTTTTGTTTGTGACATTTCCCCACTGAAGTTATTATTTGCTTTAGTGTGCTCACATCACATGTCATTAAACTGCATTTGTTAGGCAATGTAAAGGCTGTCGGGATGAGTGAGGCAAGAGAGATGGACATAAAAATTCACAGTGGATCCTGTAGGGCTTGGAGATGAAGACAGAAAAAAATCTCTTACTTCTCTATCATACGTGTCAAGTTTCATGACAAAGAAGCAAAATATGGTATACCCAGATGCCCAATTTTCAACCAAGAATTTGGGTGTTGAAATCTAACCAGTTTAACCTTTTGGAAAGAAATGTAGTGTCACTCAGGTTTGAGGCAGGATACTTGTAGTTTAGGGCGAAGGTAAGGATCTTGATGTACTGTTATGAAAAGCTGTACTTTTCTCTAAGCTTGCTAAAGGTCAGAGACAGAAAACATGTGTTGCCTTTTCTCCCCAAACACATGGTAACTGTGTGTTTCCACAAGAAACTGAGTACCCAATAGATAAACCCGTTTAAAATTATAAATTGTTTCAACAAAAACTAGCGAAAATTAAAAATACTTTAAGTAGACTATAATTGGGAAGTTGTTACTACTGGAAGATAGACTTTATGTAGTCATAAAAAGTCATAATTATGAAAAGCACAGAAATATGTACAAATAGTCATTAAATAATATTAAATAAAAATTTAAAAAATTTAAATAATATTAAATAAAAAGCTTAATACAAAGCCCATATTATGATTAAGATAGATAATATCAAGAAGAAAACAGAAAAAATGAAACAGTTCATATGAGCACTTAATGTAATTAGTGGGGCTTTCCTCACAATTTTTAGTTCGTTTTTTACTGTTCACCCAAATTTTTGTCAATAAACTAGGGACAATATAGGAAAAGTAGCTTAATTCATCAATGATCATTTTATAATGGCCAGTAAAAGAGGGCTAAAAAATTGAGTATAAGAATTGAACACATTCATCTAGGCATGTGCTCAACAGAAACGTGAACATATGTTGGTCAGAAGACACGTTCTAAAATATTCCTGATATCACTATCCTTAATAGCCCCAACTTGGAAACTATTCAATTACCCACCAATACTGAAACGGATAAATTAACTATGGCATATTCACCCAGCTGAATACTAAATGTTCTCATTTGCTAGCTACCAGAATGCAATATGCCAGAAATGGAATGGCTTTTAAAAAGGGAAATTTAATAAGTTACAAGTTTACAGTTCTAAGGCTAAGAAAATGTCCCAATTAAAACAAGTCTATAGAAATGTCCCATCTAAGGCATAAGGGAAATAAACCCTGGTTCAAGAAGGCCAATGAAGTTCAGGTTTTCTCTCTCAGTTGGAAGGGCACATGGTGAACATGGCAGCATCTACTGGCTTTCTCATGGCTCTACAAAAAGGGACTCTCTCCAAAATGTTTCCTCTTTTAAAGGATTCTGGTAAGCAACTCCACCTTCAATGGGCGGAGACACACCTCCATGGAAAATATCTAATCAAAAATTACCACCCACAATTGGGTGGGTCATATCTCCATGGGAACAATCAAAATGCTCCCACCCAGCAATACTGAATGAAGATTAAAGGACATGGATTTTCTGGGGTCCACCACAGATTCAAACCAGCACACTAAACAACAATGAGGATGAACCTTCTACAACTGCTTTGAGAAATATGGACAAATCATAGAAACATAATGGTGAACAAGAGAAAAGTGTAGCCATTTGTTTCTGCCTTTACCTGTTCAAAACTATGTTGTGAGATTCCACTTATATAAAGTGATTGAAAAGTAGCAAAATAATTCCTTCCAGATCAAATTCACAACATTTCAGACCACGGAAAAATATCTACCAGTGAAAACTGAGACTCTCAATGATTCATGAAAAGTCAACACATATATCAAAAGTTGAAATTTTGTACAAAGAGGTAAATTCATTTTTTTTCTTTTGCATGGGCTGGCACTGGGAATCGAGCCTGGGTCTCCAGCATTGCAAGCAAGAAATCTGCCACTGAGCCACCATTGCACTGCCCTCATTTTTTATCTAAAGATCTTTAAAAAATTAAATAATTATCCTCATTATAAGATCTATGTTCACATATATAAATAGATATACATACTATGTGTATTTGTGTATTTATGTACACATACATATATGTATATGCAAATATGTATATATACAATTATATATTCTAAAGCTTTTCTGTACCAAAACAACTCTGTGTCCAGTAGAATTCTATCTATTTCCACAATGAAAGCTACTGCCAGGAAGGGACTACACTTCTAGCCCCTCAACCCTCTTCTCTCTGGTGAGGTAAGGTAACCACTTCTAGCCCTTGGAATGTGAGCAGAAGGGATTTTTCATTAAGAACAAGGGCACCTTCTCCACATTGTCCTCCCCCACCTGCTAGCAGACGCCCTAGGTGAAGGGACTGTCACAAGGTACAAAGTATGAGTCTCTGGATCACCATGTAGAAAGCTGTCCATCAATCAGAATCATCTGTACTGATTGTACTGCTGCCTGAGGCCAAAATCGTATTTATTTTCTATTGTTACGCCTCTGAAATTTGAGGTTTATGTAGCAGAGAATCCAGTGTTCTCTTAATTAGATTATATCCAAAGCATCTTTCTATAAGATATAGTCACTTAACATTTAAAGATTTAATACCTGTGTCCCTCCCCCCGATCCCAGGAATACCAAAGATGACACTAGGCATCATAGTTGGTACTCTTGATGAGACACAAATTTGGATAACTTCAAGGATGGTTGTGTACACATGCTACTCAACTAGCAATTGGGTTCAGCAGGATGCCCAGCATCTGCATTTCGATGTGGTTTTGTGACTCCTGTCCCATAATTATCTTCTCAGAAACTAGTCAAGTGCCAAAATCTGTAAAAACAATCATTGAACGAAGAAACAAACTTCAACAAACTCTATAATAAATGATTCCTCAATACACACACAAAAATGTGATTCATGAATAAGTTGAGAGCCTGTATAAATACTTTCATGTTCTTGAAATTCAGGATTTTCAAAATATCAACCACAGTCTTTCAAATGACAAGATCTAATCATACACACATATACATACGTGCATACAAATATATAACATATAAATATATGTACCTCAATTTTTTTCCTTAACTTTTTGTTGGATTTGTCTTTACCAGTATACCTTAACTTTTCTTATATAGTTTTATTTAGGAAATGAGAATTATTTAAGGCTAGAGAGTGATTTTGAACAATTAGGGGCTCAAATATGGAAAGCCAAACAACTACCTCAATATCTAACTTGCTCAACTGTTCCTTCCCCACTTGTGTAAAAAATAGCAGATTTGGATCCTGTTCTGGTCTGAATCTGGTGGACCCCAGAAAAGCCATGCCCTTTGATCCTCATTCAATATTGCTGGGTGGGAGCATTTTGATTGTTTCCATGAAGATGTGACCCACCCAATTGTGGGTGGTAACTTTTTATTAGATGATTTCCATGGAGGTGTGTCTCCATCCACTGAAGGTGCAGTTGCTTACCGGAATCCTTTAAAAGAGGAAACATTTTGGAGAGAGTCCCTTTTGGTAGAGCCACAAGAAAGCCAACAGACGCCGCCATGTTAACCATGTGCCCTTCCAGCTGAGAGAGAAACATTGAACGTCCTTGGCCTTCTTGAACCAAGGTATCTTTCCCCGGATGCCTTAAATTGGACATGTCTATAGACTTGTTTTAATTGGGACATTTTCTCGGACTTAGAACTGCAAACTAGCAACTTATTAAATTCCCCTTGTTAAAAGCCATCCCGTTTTTGGTATATTGCATTCCAGCAGCTAGCAAACTAGAACAGACCCTTTTCACCAGAAATTTTATAGCTTGTTGCTACAAATATGTATCTGATTGATGTAGCTTGCTGCTACAAAATTTTGTTGCTTCCCTGAACATGAGTGGGAAATGTGCATTGCTTTCTGTTGCCTAGGATATTCAGATATTTAAAGGACTTAAGAATAAAATACATGTACTGCCATGACCGCCTATTTAATTTTTAAGCAGGTATCTATATACAGATAGTTAAACCACCAATTTAAAGAACTTCTAAACAATGGCTGTGCTGAGCAGCTCAACTGTAGATTTAGATAATCAACTGAAGAGCATGATATAACATAGTGATTTAAGCCAGTCTCTGGAGCTGTTCTACATTCTATTTCCTTGCCCTGTGACCTTGATCAACTTTCTTTACTGTCTCGTATTTCAATTTAATGTATTCAAATTGAGGTGATGTGGTAATACCTTATAGTATTGTGAAGACTAAATGAATTACTATATATAAAGTACTTAAAACTATGCCTAACACTAATTAAATGTTAGCTATTGAAGGAGATTTAATCTTTGTAACTGATTTTCTACAGAATCTTGACCAAGTTATTTACTTCTCTAGGTCTCCATGTCGATACCTGCAAATGAGAGATTTAGGCTAGATAGTTTCTGACTTTCCTAGGCCCAGCCGAGCCTATAATATTTTACAGAAATCACTATAATTATTGCTTCCTACTACTATCCTCATAAATGTCTTAATATGCTGTGAGTGTGCGGTGAGTACTGAATGCCACCAGCTGAGATCTTTTCAGCTTCATGTTACATTTCCATTGCTTTAAATATAAAAAATAACTGGAAAATGGTGAATTGAAAAAGTTCTGTCCCATATAAGCTATTATATCATACTTCCAGATCAATGACAGAACTGTTTGCACTAATATTTTCCACATTGATACTGACTCACTCAAATTAAACAGTTTACTTTAACTGTTAACCAACTTACATTAACTTTTTAAGAAGTAGAACTATGACATACCATTTAACTATCCAAAATTAGATTTTTCCTTCAAAGCCTGGATCAATAATAAAAAGTATCTTTTGCTGCATAGTAAGTTGCATGTATACACTATAATAAATTCAGCATAAAACTTTTTTTGCACTTAAACTATTTCATTATATTGAAGTGAATTTTTTTCTTACAAAAAAAGAAAGAATTTAATACCAATTTCAGCTAAAAGGTGAGCATTTGTGTAAAGTTTTCAATAGTAGAGATAATCAAAAATACCTTTCTCTTCCAATATTATCTTTATCCAGTAGAGTGGTCATTTCCTCAAGATGTTTGCAGAAATTAAGATGAAGTATGGGGCAGGTGATGGTGGCTCAGCAGGCAGAGTTCTCGTCTGTCGGTCCAAAGACCCAGGTTGAATTCCCAGTGCCTGCCTGCCCATGCCACAAAAAAAAAAAAAAAGAAAGAAATGTGATACGATTTGGAAAATAATTACTAGTCAATTACCAACTTTTAAATGTGATTCCTTTTAATACTCACATAGTGAAGTCTATGACTGCTGTCATTTCACCACAGATTGAACCACATTAATCAGCTTTCAAAATAAGACCAGATGGCTCTGTTTCTATGAAGTCTCTGGTTTTATTCTCCATCACTGACCACAGAGTCAAAATGCAGAAATCATAAAGCTGAGACAGCATTTATTTCAATTAGCCCAGGGAAATAATAAATCAAGGATTCATTTCAGAAGATGGCAAACCTCACAGATACAATGCTGTGGAGAGCAAAGAGACATCTGTTTTATGAGAAAATGGCGCTAATGGCAATCAGTTACACATTAGCACATGATTTTCACTCATCTTTTATGGGTCAAGATCTTATTAGGTTAACCTCTGTTTAGCTGTTACTGAAGTGTTCGCTGCTATAATGAGATGGATATATTACTTTCAGGATTTACTCAAATAAGATATAAGCATTGCAAAAATTGTTCTACCTCAACGTCCTACTGGATCCGAAGTAGTGAGTAGCATACTAGATCGAACTCTTGAGCACATCCTGACCACGATGTAAACACACAGATTTGTTAGTCTTTTAGTAGCTGACATTAAAATATTTTTGAGAGGGGTATTGACTTTATCTGAAATATACTTGATAAGATTTCTAAGGTTTGGAAAGTAAATCAACACTAAAAACTCTGAAAAATTAAGGAGGGTTGCTAGTAAGGTTTATCTGGAGGAAGTCTAGGAAAAGAGCACTTTGAGAGAGAGGCTGGGTGAAGGAAAAGTAAAGAAGAAGAATATCTATATTGCAAGGGAAAGCCAAGGAGAAACCTCAAAGGAAAAATATGTGTAAGGAGCTCTTTAACTGAAATAATGTGCTATATGATTGTGCCACCTCCTGATGACCCCTGAAATCACCCATAAAATTATCCTCAACAAAATTCTATTATAAACTTGATATGAACGCTCTTTGTAAAACTCAGTTCAGATGCACGGGTGGTTTAGTGGTAGAATGCCCGCCTTCCATGAGGGAGACCCAGGTTCCATTCCCAGACCATGCACCCAAAAAAAAAAGAATTAGTTGAGACCAAAATCTGCAACAGGGTAGATGATAAACCAAAATTATCAGAGGTGAAGGAAAAAGGTAGCAGAACATAGAACTCTGTGGATTATGTCAGTGAAATGCAAGTCATGTTTCAAAACAGGATTCATCAGAGACTCTATGAAACTCCTGTTAGATTCATAAAGGGAATAAAATATTTAAGAGGGTGCGACTCAGGTTTTATGAACCTTTAATACCAAAGAGGTACAGAGGCCTATTATGAATAAGTTTAAGAGAAATTTCCTTGGAGGAAGTATCATCTCAGTTGAAACCTGAAAGATGAGAAGGAAATATTCACATGAAAAAGAGATGGAGAGTGCTGAAGGCAGAGAAAATAGTTTAAGTAAAATCCCAAATAAAAGAGAGGGCATTTTCATATTCAAGGAACTAAAACAAGTTCTGATTTACTAGATTAAAAAATATGAGATCAGCTATGATGAAAATTAAAGCAGAAAAATGTACAAGCATAAGATAATAAAAGACCTTCTATGATCATGTGTCAATTTGTCTTTGTTCTATTGTCCAGTTGCTTGTTTACATCAAGCAAGCACTGACCTAAATGTCATCTTGAGGGCATGTCATAGACAGATTTACATCATTAGTCAGTAGATTGCATCTATGGCTGATTGCACCTACAACCAGCAAAGGAGATTGCCTTCAGCAATGAGGAGGGTCTCCTAATCTAATCAGTTGGAGGTCATAGAGAATTGTGAATTTTAAGTCAGGAGAATTTAGGTTTCTCCTTGGGCCAGCCACCTCCTCCTAAGGAGTACAACTTCACCTTCATTGGCGTGTCCAGTTTGTGGTCTGCTCTGTCCTATAGAGTTCAGATAGGCCAGCCTTCAGAATCACTTTTTTTGAAATTCTCAGCTTATGGCCTGCCTACTGAACTCATTACACAGACTACCCACAGGTTTGCCCAATAGAATTCAGATTGCCCATGTTCATGTCAGCCAATTCCTATAATCAATCTCATATATATATATGTGTGTGTATGTGTAAATATATATGTTTCTCTGGAGAACCCTGACTAGTACAAGTTTAAATCTATAATAAGTTGTACTTGATCCTGAAGAAAATGAGGGGTCATTAAAGTCTTTTAAATAGGGAGTAATGATATCAGTAGTGCCACACATAGACCCAAACTGGGCCACATCCATGGCTTCCTCTGGCCATGCCTTTCCCCACAAGGCCAGAATTTCTAAAGGTCAAGGATGCAAACCCAACTGATGCCCATGTCTCCCCTTCCAGGGCATTCTCTGTATATTCAGTCAACCAAAATTCCATTCCAAGATGATGCTGAGTTGCTTCCAAACCTGCATGGCCTCTTCCTAGGTCTTTTCCAATAAGTCCTTGGAGTCAAAAAGATCATATGGAGGGTGGTAGATGAGAAGAGAAGAGAGTGGGAACACCTCACTGAGCAAAGTCAACATTTAAGGGCTAAGAATTTAGAAAGGA
>PVIY010049695.1:0-16597 GCA_004026745.1 Myrmecophaga tridactyla
GTATCTTTCCCTTGGATGCCTCTGATTGGACATTTCTATAGACTTGTTTTAACTGGGACATTTTCTCGGCCTTAGAACTGTAAACTAGCAACTTATTAAATTTCCCTTTTTAAAAGCCATCCTTCCGGCAGCTAGCAAACTAGAGCAACTGGAATAACAAGCAAAGTGGCTCAAGCTGGTGTGAGGATTAAATTTCTGTGTTAAGCACTGAGTACTATGCCTGATACTTAGAAGGTTCTCAAGTCAATGATGTTACAGTGGCCACAATTCATTAGGAGTCTTCTATAGGCCACTTGCTGTGCTCAGCTTTCTGTGCACACTGTCTCATTTAAGTCTCACAACTCCTAGGAGATGGGTGCTGTTATCATTTCTGGCTCATAAGGGAGAAACTTAGGCACAGACAGGTGGGTATGCATCTAAGGTCAGTTGTGTGCCTGTAGCAGAACTGAGATGCAAACCCGAGCTCTTAGGCATCTCCAGCAGCAGCCAGCTGTCGCTGCATGGTAACACTTACCATCACCGGCACCCCCATTCAAGATTCTCCTCTCATAAGGATCTGTTTAAAATAGAGCAGAGTCCCCTGGTAACTGCTGATGGGATGACTCCCTCATGTCCCTCCCAGCTGCTGAACTGAGCCTCCAGCCGGTAATAGTCCCCCACCCTGCCTCAAATACCAAATACGATTCTCACTGCCCCCTGGATTCTCAGGGAAGAGCCCCCCTAGCCCTGCCAGCCAGTCCAACCCATTGCTGCCTCCTTTCCCCTGACATGGCCAGGGCTGGCAACCTTGATTCTTTGCTGGCCTCAGCCTGCCCCAGCAGCCCAGATGCAGCAAAGACTCTGCCAGGGATCATAACAAACCAAACCTGTAATTTGCCCCTATTCAAGAGACAAGAAAATTTAGACACTTTGGAAATCATGTGTGGCAAAAAATTCCCAGGCACTTGAGACTGCGTGTGTTTGTGCACTGGGTTTAAGTACATAACATGTGGGCATCTTGCAATTCCCTGGAGATTAATTTGCAGGTCATCATCATAGTCTAGTCCCAGTAATGCACGCACAAGTCATAGAGTCCTAATTGACAAAGGTCCTTAATACAATTTATATTGCCTCAAACTAGGCAACTCTGAGGCCTTCTTTGAAATCACTGCATTTTCTAACAGAACGTTGCTGCCTTCAGCAGGATCAATACTCATTCCATACTAAATTGTCAAACTAAACACTTTTTGCAGAGCAAAAAGACACCAGAATGGTCTCATTTTCATCCTTATTATAAAATTGTAAAACCTCCTTACTTGTCAAATATGTGCCTGAACCAGATTCCTAAAATGCAGAAGAAGGTGATCTGAATGCCTGACGAGCTGCTGAGCTCTGGCTAGGTATAACTTGCATGAGGCAGAGACTTTGTCCTGTGCAGCTCTGTATCTCCAGGGCCTGAACAATGCTCGGCACCAAAAAGGTCCTCGGTAAATAGTCACTGAATAAATGAATGGGTGCTTTCTCCAAGAGGCTGAAGGCATACTCACATCCTTACCTATTAGAGACTTACAGGAATGTACTTTGGGACCTCAGAGCCAATATGGTCCTGGCTCTAGTGGAGCTAAATCTCTACATTAATTCTTCCTCCCAAAGGAAGTCTTCAGGGGCAGAGAGAAAAGACCCCAGCACCTACTGCAATTACCATGAGAAGCAGTGTTGAATAACGGAGGTTAGAAGATAAGGGGTCAAGGATGGGCTCATCCCATCTTTGCTTTTCAGCCAACAGCAAATTGCTTGATCTCTCCAGACTTAGGTGTTGTCCTCTGAAAAGCAAAGAGCTAAGGTATCTCAAAGTTCCCAACCAATCTCAGATGTATGTTTAAAGTGATCAAAGTGAACCTTGGGCACCATTTGTACAAGTAGAAGTTTGCCCTCCCCCTCTCTTCCTGGCACCTGCCTTCCTCCTGCACCTGTAGCTCTTCCATCCCCACCCCAACCCCATCACCCAATCCTATCAGTACCCACAGCCCTCGGTCTCCGCACCACACGGTCTCACCAAGGCCTGTCCTTCCATGCTCTGGATCTTTCCCTCCCTCACTTTAGGCCACCCCATGCTCTATTCCCCCATGGCCCAGCTCGCTCACAGACACAGATTGACTGGACTGCACCAATAGGTAATCAGGAGTTTGTGTCTTACCCTCAGGAAATATATTTGCATTTTAACAAGATGTGTTCTGGACATGACGAGTTACTCTACATCTCTATCAAAGCATTCATCATAGTAGATCATAATTACTTTATTACCTGTCTTGGTGGCTAGACTGAGTTCTCTGGGTACCCAGCCTCATGTCTTTTTCATCTTTCTGTGTCTAGTGCCTATCCCCATTTCTGTGGGAACTCAATAAATGTTTGTGAAATAACCAGACGGATAAATGAAAGACTGCCGATGAATAGCGATGAATAGCGTAGCTAAGATTTTAAGCATCCTGATAGGCCTGGGAAGGGGTGGATCTGGGTGGGTTGTGAAAAGGGACTTACAGGGCTCCTCAAATCCCACCCCCTGTGGCTGTCTGCTCTGCCTGCCTTTAGAAGGGAAATTGAATGCCGAGATTGTTGCCTGATGAGTGGCCATTCATGCTGATGTAGAAGCTGTATTCTCACCCTGCCAGAGAAAGGCCCCAGCCCACCATAACCCCTGATTAATTCAGCCTTCTGTGAGGCTTTCCAAGTTGAAGCTAGAAGGATGCCACTAGCAGGGGTTCTCGTTTTAGTCAAAGGAGAAATACCCCAACAGCACAATACCTCCCTGTCCCCAACACATGAGGAACAAAGAGACAATGGATACCGAGAGAGCACTGATCATTTTTATTACGTCCATTATGGTGGATGCTTGGAGAGAGATCTGAAGTGCAACAGAGTATGTGCATGCCGTGGTTTTTAGTTTATTGATTCACTGACTCCAGACATGTAAATTTTCACAAAACCAAGAGCCACGTAACAAAGACAAGGAAGTGATTACTTTAATTAACAGTAATTAAAAATGTGCTTGTCATTCCTTTAAGATACATCTTCTATTTTCAACCAGGGGGTTGGAATTTGTCGTTGTGAACTACAGATGTCAAATAAAGCTTTTCCCCATTAAATATTTGCCAAAAATGGTTAAGAAGTCAGAGACTACCCAAGTGTAAGTCCGGCACCCAGCACTATGCCTGACACATAGTACATATTCGTCATAAACATGTGCTAAATGAATCAATCAATCAATCAATTGATAAGTGATTTAAACAGTCTTTAAAATACAAGTCTGATTGTGTCATTCTCCCACTTCAAACCATTCAGTGCCTTCCCACTATTCTCAGGGGAAACAAACAAACTCCTTATTGGGACCTACTAAACCCCACATAATCTGGCAGCACCCACCACCCCACCTTTATACCACCATGGTGCACCTCATTCTCCAGCCAGTCCCGGCATCCAAGTCATCTGGCCAGTGCTCCCTACCACACCTCATTGGCTTTCTCTGGTTCTTTTCCAACACATTGAAAAATCTTAAGATCTAAACCAGATTGTGAGTGTAGGAGTGTTATTCAAAACCATGAATGCCACAAGCAATTATCATTATGCACAGCTACACTTAAATCTGGAGCATGTACGTTACATGACATATGACTAATTTTTCATAGTGAATATGGAAAACCCCAGGAAAGCATGTACATGTGCTTTAGTCTGGGTTATAATGTTGCAGATCCAGAAATTAAAAACAGGACCTTGGAAAGTGCAGAGTTAGTTAAAACTTAAAATCACCAGTACAGCAACCATCCACGCTGTGTGTGTGTATATGCACACCTGTGTTGGGGGGGTAGAGGAACTGGATGGGGAAGTAACAGAAGGGGAAAGAACAGAACCAGAAAGTGGTCACAAAGGCATATGAGCATCCTGAGAAATTTTCGGCCCTTGGTTGCTATGGCGACAGACTCCACAAGCGTTGGCTCTGGACCATGCCTGGGCCTCAGGCAGCCTCATTCAGCCCACTCTCACCCTGCCCTAGGCCCTGTCTTTGCTAAATGCAGGAAGTGACACATTCAACAACGTCCAGCTCCCAATCATTCTCAACTCCACAGTGGTACTCAAAGAAACTGCGCTTACTCTCCTCTGCCCAGGGCACAGAAGCTCCAAAACGTTATGCAGAATATAAAATCCCCTCAGGAATAAGCCAGAAGGGCTATTTTCTTTGGAAACAGGGGCCCTTACAAGGCATGAAATGTGTTCTGCTTCCCGGAAATCATTTTCTCTTTAAGACTGTGCAGAAGAGCAACAAGATAGCCAAAGACCATTCATGTAAAATGAGACAAAATGCTAATAGGCCTCCACACGTGGCCTTTCCCTGCGTGGCAAGCCAGCCCACCCAGGCACACTGTCCCTGCCATCACAGATAAAGACAATGACATGCGTTTCAGTCACAGCACACACACACACACACACATGTGGTCTGCAGTCATTGCAGAAACACACCAGACACACACCAGACATTCCCTGGCTTTCTACCACTCGGCCCCGAAGCCATCCAGTTTTCCTGACTTTATTAAAGGAGGCTGGACTTTTCTGCAAAGGAAGGGGAGAAAGCCCATGAGTTGCCCCACTCAACTTCTGATTTCAGGGTGGGAAATAAATAGGGTGTAACGTGGGGTTATTTCCTTGTTACTGTTTTACAGAATTACACATAGGTTTGTACCTTCACAAGATAAGCTCGGTAGATGCTTTTTGCAATTCAATACCCTGTTTGTAATGGTACCTATGCTGGGATCTAATATAAGACTATATATTCATATTGGGATAAAGCATCATACTCACTGTCTTTCTAGAATATTGTTTTCAACAGTGGGTCCAAAGGAGGGATCAATGCAGTTAAACGAATTATGGTTCTGTGATCAAGTGAGAAACTCAGAGTGAAATGAAATTAAATAGGTTTCTATGCTGCAGGATTATCAGGGGGAGGCATACAGAGTAAAGATGAGAGCTCAGATGTTCAGCAGAGACCTGGGGTTCAAGTCATAGCGCTGCTGGGTAACTTAAGGCTAACTTGGTAGGTCTCAGCATCCTCGTCTGAAAGTAGAGGTATTAATTTCACCTGTTGCTTTGGATTATAAAGGGGATTATGTGAGATAATGACTGTAAAGCACTCAGCACCATGCCTTGCACTCAGTAAATATTCAATGAATAATAGAGGGAAAATTCTTATGGTGGTTTTAAAATATGGCTGCAAATTCTCTGGCATTCATTCCTTCCAAAGTAGAGCTTGATACCCCGACCCCCGTCGATGTGGACTAAATTTAGTGACTTGCCTAATTAGTGACTTACTAATAAGTAGTGCAGCTCAAAATTAGGACCCAGGTGATTTAAGACTTCCGGGACAGTAAGGAACCAACAACCAGCTCCCTCCTTTTCATTATGAGTGGCAGAGCCACCACCTGAACGCAGGTCTAGCATGCTAAGTACCCTACAGAGTGGCATCTTGCCCAGGGGCAAGGTTCTAAGGTTACATGAATATAACGGGCATTTACTCTCTTATTGAGTTATTTTAAGGAGGAAATGCTAAAACACATCTATCATAACTACCTCCCATATGGCCTTAAATTGCACCATAAGAAGTGAATGACTTTAGCCTAAAGCAACATTTCCAGCCAATGGAATTCCCAACCAGAATGGTCCATTATAAAAGAGACTAAAATAGACTGTCCCAAGTTTGGGGGTGGGGGGGACAATTAATTAATTAATGGATAAAATCTTTTCATCTCTGAGCTCTCCCTCCCATCAATTTTTCTTGATCATTTAGCACCTGTTTTTCTGTCTTGTATGACAAAACAAATGAATGTTCATTGTCAAATATCATATCCGATACCAAGCATTTCTATTTAGCCTGTCAGGCTCATAATACATTAAATTTGGTAAGCGATTTTATTAGCTTTATCCTGCTAAAATATATGGCGGATTATTACTTGGGGGACATAAAGGACTGCTTCTATATTAGAAACACATTTTCCTGGTAGTAAAATTGCCTTTCATTTATATGTCAGAATGACAAACATTGACATTTTAAGCCATTCTGAGAAGGTGACTATAGCATCTACAAAGTCACCATAAGGTCTACATTCACCACTTGAGCAAATATGAATTGTCTCTTTAAGCATCTTTTCTAAACTGCAAACACCCCAATATCAGGAAGTAGAGTGGAAAATATTTGTATAAGAGATGGCAGTTGAGATCAGAAAAAAATATAATAAGGAAGAAAAGAAAGAAGGATGGGAGAAAGAGTTTCTGTCTGACGTGATAAAAAAGCAGGAGTGATGTTTATGGGTGATGGTCGCACAATATTGTGACTGTAATTTAATCCTACTGAATAGCACACCTGAATGTGGTCAAAATGGGAAATTATGAGTTGTGGATTTGTGACTACAATAAAAACGAAATGTATATACCTACCCCATTTTTACCCACTATGTAAAAACACAGTAAAGTCTGTGTTACCAGACTTTAAACTTTTTTCTTCTTAATTAATCTGAGTAAAAAAAAGAAGGTAGGGAGGAGGGGGATGAAGTTCCGTGCAAAAACGTGTTTTAGGTCTGGTAGCTCCGTATTTACTCCAATTCCTGTTTCCTCATTTTCCCACCATTCTATCTTCCTTCAAAGTTCCCTCCAGGGGCAGGAGGACTAACAGGTTATAGTTATTAGTAGTACACAAACTGGAATCCCCTGAAATCGTGTCCTTCCCCACAATGTCTCAAGCCCATCTCCACTCCCCTGCCTGTGGGAATGGCAAAGGAAGAGAAGGCAGTGTCTCCTGTGACCACCTCCTCCCATGCGAATGCCCTCACCCACCCCCAGCCTAGATGGAGGGTTTGATGGGCAGGTTTCCTCTTAATTCTTAAAACTCAGTCCCCTGCACTCATGGGGACTGTGGAGGTCTCAAAGAGTGCCTTTACAATTCTAAAAAGTAAACAGAGGTTTTTGATTCCCCATTCTGGGGGATGATAGCAGGCTTGACCCTGAGTCCCACCAGGACGAGAGCCTCTAGGCGGATGGTGCATTGGAACTCTGTAACTCCAATGGAGAGAAATCTGCTAGACGGGTGTAACCCACACGGTGATCAGGCTCCTGGGGCCACATTTGGATAGACTCCATAACCAGGTCAAGTGGATCCCCTAACGACCTCTAACCCTGTCTGGGTCACTCAGAAAGTACCCTTTATAACAGAATCTAACTATAGCAAGGGATTGTCACCTTAATTCACCTTCCTGCTACAGTCAAGAGAGTTCTCCACAATGAAATCTCCTAATTGGCTATTGGTAAAATGGCTTCATTCTGCTTTTTCATTAAACTCTAACTTTCTGTGGATCAAAGGTATAAACAAATCCATCAGTTTAAAAAAATGTTTCCTTGCCAACTGCCAGGCCCCAGCACTAAGCTGATATAAGACACACTTTACATCATACAGCATTTGTGGCTGAAGTTTCCCAATTTGGGGCAAGAGGTGGATAGTATTTTTTAAATGCATCTGATTTAAAGATGATGCTTATCTGCAGCCAAAGCACAGATGTTTTAAAAATACTGTGGAATAGCAAAGTCAATTTGCCCTGTCTTAGTTCCAGCCAGTGACTACTGGGATTGTTGAAAGGATGATGAAGCTTCCTTAGACACTGCTGGAAAAGAACTCTGAGCCAAATCTGGGCCAAATAGTCTTTGGAACATCTTTCCTCTTTACTTTCTAGTATTATTGTGGCGATTTTGGCACATTATTAATCCCATTTGGAATGCTGATCTCCTGAAAGTTGGATATTAACTCAAGAACACATTATTTTCTTTCCAGAAAATCTAAGCTATACAAATGTGTATTTGGAGACATATTAATAAAAATAGCACCTGCAAGCTGAGCACCGTCACTTTCACAAGAGACAAAACTTTTAGTCACAAGAGCAGAAGTGGTATCCAAGGATCTTCACCTGAACATATGGATTAAAGAAAGGGTTGGCCTGTGCGAGTACAACCTGCTAAAAACAGGCTGGACTTGCAACTTGCTCAGTGGACAGAGCTTTTCTCTCTAAATCTCTCAGAGAAAACTTTGAGTACACTTTTGATTGAGAAGGAATGGGAGAGTGTGGAATGGACAAGGACCCTGGAAAGAAGGTGGTTTAAGGGAAATTGCTCTGGATTTATGAATCAAAAGAATTAGGCTGGGGAAGGGGGTACAAGGGTAGCTCAGTGGTAGAATTCTCGCCTGCCACGTGGGATTCCTGGCCCATGTATCTCCCCCCACCACCCCGCAAAAAAAAATTTCAGCAAATGGTGCTGCAATAATGGATACACACATGGAAAAAGAATGAAATGTGATCCTCACCATACAGCATACAAAAAAAAAAAAAGAACTGGGCGGGGTGCAGATCTGCTTGTTTTAAGCTTTAGAACCCCCAAATAAGTCTTTCTACATCTTAAGTTTAAACTAAGACTCTACTATCTACAAAATAGGGCTGCTTGAAGAACAAATGAGATCATTTACAAAAGTGTTCAGTAAACTGAAAGGTGCTAGGCATGCACGGTACAGGTCTCTCCAGAATTCTGCATTAACGTATGCATTTAAATGCGTTTTTTTTTGTTTTGCTTTTTTGCATGGGCAGGCATGGAATTGAACCCGGGTCTTCAGTATGGCAGGTGAGAACTCTACCAGCTGAGCCACCGTGGCCCACCCTAAAGTATGCATTTAAAATGAAGCTTTTTTAAAAATCCAGCTCCAGCTCTGTGGTTTTGCTTCTTTCTTAACTGGATTAAAATGCTAGAATTAGCCATACTCCAACAACAAATATGAGCCAAATTATTATCGGACACTAACCCTATGCTTGTTAGGCTAGATCAGCCCAGTCCCAGATCAGCCTTTTCATTCCTGCTGAAAGAGAAGAAAAGAAGGAAAACAGTCTGCCAGAGGCTTTGGAGAACTGGGAGCATGCAAGAAGTGGGAATATCAGTGTCCTTTCTAATGCCCCATTATTTGAGGGATATTCTTCCATTCTCTTTATTTATATATCACCATTCATAGATTAAAGGAGTTCTGAAATTTCCATGATGCATTTAACCTTAGAGTCCCTCTCCAATCCATTCCATTCATGCTTCCACTCAGCAAAGGGTTATGGGGTGTCTACTATGTGCCAGGCACTTCCTGGGGCACTGGGGATACAACAATGGACAAGACAGAGCAGTCACTGCTCATGGAGCCCACATGCCAGAGAGGGAGCCTGGCAACAAATGTGACATGTGAGTAAGTAGTTAAGATGCTTTCAGATCAAAATAAGTCCTAGGAAGACAACTGAACATAGCATAATAAATAGAGAAGGGACTGGGAAAGGGGCGGAAAAGTCTTCAGATGGGACAAGAAGACCTCCCTAAAGTGGTGACATTTGAGCTGAAATACAGATGGAAAGGAACCAGCCATGTGGACATGCAAGGAAGAGCATCATAAGCAGTGGGAAATGCAAATGTGAAGCCCTGAGATGGGCACAAATTTGATCTATTTGAGGAACAAAAGGAATTAAGCATCCCAAAGGTCAGAACAAGGGGGAAAGCTGAGGAGATAGGGTAGAATTCAATGGTCCCTTTCTTTCCACACAAGAGGAAAGTGAAGCCCAAAGAGGTTAAATGAGCAGCCCAAAGTCACACAGCAGCTATCTAGTAGGACCAGTTCTAAAACCTAATTGTTTTGCCCCCAAAGCCACAATTTTTTTACACCATGTTAATCTGCTTGGCTCAAGCTGTGGGAATACTGTTTGTCAATCTTATCAGTTTTATAAAGCCCTTTGGATACATAAATAGCAAGCCAATCCAAATTTTAGGTAGAAAGTCCACAAATGATCCCATGATTTTAAATGCACATAAGTTTTGGTATGAAAGCTAAGACAGTGCCAATCTACTTTTTGGGTAGATCCTACACATGCACTAACTCTTATTTGTTGAAGGCTAATTTTGTACATATGGAGGAAGGTCATAGACCACCAAAGAGTAATCATTTTAATTTAAGTCATATTCTTGCACCTAAACATCCTGACAGTACTTTGCTTAATTCATTCAAGTGCAATCAAAACCAATCTGTTCTCAAACCATTTTCATTTTGTGTTATTTAATTGTCAGGTAATGGGGTTGTGAGCAAAGCATCATGATTGCAATTTCCTTCCCCAACCCATCAACACCTCCACCTGAAGATTCAAGTCTGTTAATGCCTGAATTTTACAGTCTGTTTAATATAACCTGTCCCTCTGCTTTTGCATTATAATGTTAGGTTTCCTTTCATCTTTACCCTGCTAAACATGTGTTTACCTGAACCTACAAAGAGCAAACCCAAAGTCTATTCAGTGGCCAGTGAACAGACCCACCAGAGCTAGAAGTGTAGACACTGTTCCATTAAATGGGGTAGAAGAGAAAGACGTGAATGGGAAAAGACTGATTCCATGCCTCACAGCTTTCCCTCCTCTCTCTCTTCCTCTCTCTTCCCCTCCTCCCAAGAAGCTACTCCAGTCCCTGCCCTCTGGGAGTCTCACCAGGCAAAAGCTAGAAGCCCCTAAAACTTAAAAGACACAGATTAGGGGAATATTTAAAAGCCCAGATTCTAAATCACTGTGTGACCTCGGACAAGTTATTCAACCTCTCCGTTACTTGGTTTCCACATTTGTAAAATAGAATAGTGTCTTCCTCCTAGATCTTTTGTGAAGATTAATTAAATAAATATATAGGAAGCATTAGACCAGTGCCCTGCATATTTAATTCTATACAGATGTGAGATAACGCCACGGCACTCCCTACTCTCCTCCTGCCTCCAACTCTGGCTAGAAAAGATCACTGCCACTCCCACTTTCAGAAACAATAGTGCAGGAAGACTCAGCAGGCCTATGTCAGAGCACCTGATTGGAAAGCAGCTCAGTGGGGTCGCGTGGCAATGAAGTGTCAAAGAGGGACACAAATATTTAAATGAGAAAGGTTTTGGGAAAATAAAATAAAATAATGTACATTAAGCATCTGGCACAGAATAATGCTCATTAAATGTTTTTTATTGGGGTCTTAATGCTTTCAGAACTATTTGGTTGTGAATGTAGATGCTTATTGAATGCTTCTTCACGGTTCAGGTTGCAAAATGTGAATGTTATTTGTGTTTATCACTGTTATATGATCATATAGCATAATGAGCCTGTAGAAATGAACTTTAAAAGCCAAGGTGAGTGTCACAAAATCAGCCCCATACCCTTTCCATCTCACCCGAGTTCACTGAAGATCCCAACCTTTTAGACACCTGTGCATTTGACATATCCCTTAGGTGACTCAGAGACATCTCTGGCTCAACATGTCCTAGACTGAACTCATCAGCTTTCCCTCAAGTAGGGTCTTGGCCCTGCTGCAGCCCCGTCATTCCAATTCCTCCACTGCCATACTTCATTCACACTCAGCCTGATGATCTCACATCCTCCATAGCTCCCAACTCCATCCACCATGTTTGTTCATGCCACCATCACACAGGGACCCCCCACATCATTTGGGGCCACATAATACTCATTTTGAAACTTAGTTCAGATAATGTCCCTACTTTGCTGGAAACCCTTCATAACTTTAGATAAAGACTACATTATTTTCCCTACCCTATAACACCCCACCCCCCAACAACATAGCCCTGCATGGCCCGAGCCCTATGAACAGCTTCCCCTCCCCCACCAGCCACACCTCAAAACCTTGCTCTCTGCTCTAGCCCTGGAGACCTCCTTTCAGTTCCTCAAAAACACAGGGCCTTTGCAGTTGCTGCTCCCCCTCTAAAACACAGTCCTTCCTCTCCTCATCAGCTGGTTAACTCAACTCATCATCCAGGTCTCAGCATAAACGTCACCTCCTCAGGGAAGACTTCCCAGATCATTTTGCTCCTTTGGTCCTTGTCAGTCTCTTCTATAAACCATTTCCTTAAAAACCTGATCCTCTCCTTCATGGACTGTATTTAAACTTGTAATGATGTATTCCTTTGTAGGATGATTGATTTAGGTCCACCTCCCTCACTATAAACTCAAAGAAGGCGGAGCTTTTGTCTGTTCTGTTCTTACTGTATTCTCACTGCTCAAGCTCAAAATAGCGCTTGGCATGTAGTAGGTACTCAATAAAAATGTTTACAGAGATTTCATTTTTCAAATCCGTGGCACACTTCCATATTCTAGAGACAAAAATAGAAGGGTTGGGTTGTAGTTAAGGTGTAAAAGCCTCAGTTTTTTGAAAAAGGCACTACCACTCACTTTTCTATAGCCAGTCAATTCATAAGACATTCAGTCAACAGATTACTGGGTTTCCTCTTCTCCAGTGTGAAGAAAAGAAGAAATGCACTTACAAAGAACATTAAATGCACAAACACACACACACACACACACACACCAAATAAACAAATTTCAATCCCAATACACATAGAGGCGTTGTCAAGCCCAACTTAGCTTTCAGATGAGCTAAGAGAAGTGACAAAGATCATTCTCGTCAAAATTGGGATACTTGATGTCAACTTGTTCTGCCTCCACCCTGATCACTAGCCACGAGCCTTAATATCCTTATGCTATATACAAGCCCGGTGGCCCATGCTGGGCACACACAAATCTGTCTAATCGCTCCCTTCTGCACCCAGAGAACACTGTCCAGCATGCATAAGAACTGGTAAAGGACATCACTATTCCCATGGGCACAGCACATGCCCCCGAGCCCCTGCCAGAGCAGCTTCCGGCCCCACCCTTCTCACAAACCCTTTTTCCCCCACTCTCTACTCTGACCTGAGCCAAACTAGCTGCCTGGTTTGGTAATAAGATTGGGCTAAGACTCGGGAGGCCCCCATGGACTCCATTATTCTGCACGCTCTGTGAAAAGGGCCACCCTCAGGGGCGGGTGCTTCAGATCTGAGCCCCACTTGCTGCCAGGAAACCCTTCCCACTGGGGACACTCCTGGCAGGCACCTCCAGGTCCAGGGGGAGGCACCCCACCCATCTGCCAGAGAGACAAAGATCACCAGAAACAAAGGACACACACGCACTGGCAAACGCAAAATCAAAAGCAAATATCGACACTTGGTGCAATTTCAAGCCAAACAGCCGGCTGGGTGTACCTTTAAATAGATTTTAAAACAATCCAAGAGGGACAAAGATTATGTGATAATGACAGGCACTATCCGTGTTCGGAACCCACGCTGCCTCCGCCCTCCTCCCACCCGCAGCAGTTCCGAGGCGCAATTTCCATCCTCAGGACACACGCTGCCAGGATGGAAAGAGTCCTTCCGCTCCTGAGGGCGCGCATATGCGGGAGAGGGAGGCAGGAGGAGGGCGGCGGAAAGTAGGGAATACCAACCTTTAGGATCCCAGTTCACCTGTTTTCTTGGAGTCTCGATTGGAAATTTCATTGCTCCGTTGCCCGGAAGGGGAAAAACTGAACAGAATCAAAATAAAGTCCTCAAGCTTTACACGCCTCGGTACAGCAATCCAACAAAACAATTTCCAAGGATGGAAGAAGACTGGACTGGTTCGTGGAGGAGCCCCAGAGAGAGACAAGTGGGAAAATATTGGCTTAGGAGAAAACTGTAGAAGGCTGGGGTGTTTGCACCACTTGGGGAGTGGCCGACCGCGACCCTCTGGCTAAAAGGAAAAGTCAGATCAGGGAGGGGTGGATGGAGAGGAAGGCTCAGGAAGATGAAAAGAGCCAAGCTGCTTCCAAATGTGGTGCGGGAAGGTTGGCGGATGAGCAGCCGTGGGGCCGGCGCGAGTGAGAAGCCCACTGCAGTGTCACTCCGGCCCCCGAAGGCGTGTGCACACACACTCCCTCACACACAAACACTCGCACACACGCCCGGGCGCGCGCTCGGGCGGGCACGTCGCCGTGTTGGGCCGCTCATGCCCCACCCCGGCCGCAGCTCCTCGCCTCTGGGCGACGCCCCCCACTCCCCATTTCCCACCCCCACCCCCCATTTCCCACCCCCCGAAAGCTATTGGACATGGGGGTGGTGCGACGTCCGGGGAGCGCGCGAGGAGGGCGACCGTCCCCGCGGCGCTCTGCAGACGCCGCGCCACAGCGGGAGGGCACGGGTCCTGCAGCCGGCGGTGGCGCCCTGCGGGCGGTGGAGGCGCGCTGAGTGCCCAGAGCCCGCCCGCAGGCAGCGGGCAGCCGCGGACTTGCCCGCCGGGCGGCGAAGAAGGAGCCGCGACTCGGGAGCGCGGTTGGCAGACGCGCCGCTACTTACTGGCTGGGCGGGCCCGCGGGCCGGCGGGCAGGCGGGCGGGGAGGCGGCCGCGGCGCGCTCCGCGGAGTTGCAGCCGGAGACACGCTTGGCTGCCTGGAAGGTGCTGCGGCAGGCGAAGGAAGGGCCGCGGCGACCCCTCGCAGACCTCGGCCTCGGGGTGACCTCCTCACACCGCTCCCACCCTGGGCGCCCCCTCTTTTTCTTTTTTCACTTCATTTTTTTCATTTCAGTCCCCTCCTGCGCCTGGTTCTCCTGCCTGCGCCCCGAGCCCATGTCCCCACCGCACTACCAGGAGGCCGGTGCCAGCCATGAGCCTTTTGTTCTGGGACCGCATAGCGTCGGCCGCGCTTTCCTCGCCCGGGAAAGCTCGTTCCCCAGGCGCGTCCCGGTCCCTTCCCCAGCTACCTGCCACCCGGCTGGGGCCGCTGCTCCGAGCCGGGGGAGGGGGCTGGAGAGAGGTGCGGCGGCCCCGGAGGAAAGGGGAGTTGCCAAGATCCGGCGGCCCCGGGAGTCTGGACCCAGCGGGGGCAGGTGCGAACGGACCCCAGACATGTTCCCGAAAAGGGGCTAAATCTGCCGCATCCCCGCACTCCCCACCCCGCTACCTCCCCACTGCCCGAGCCCGAAGCCGCACAGCGGCTTGTGATGGGGCCTCAATCTCCAGAGGAGTTAGGTGATGCTGAAATGCTCTTGAATGAGCCACATCAGTATGACTGATGTGTACAAATTCCTTTCTGATGTCTAGCAACGGAGCCTAGCATGTGGTAGATGCCCAAGAAATACTTGATAAATGAAGGCATGAATTCCATGGAACAATGTGGGAGATGGACTCTTGGTTATAGATGAGGTCTCTAAAATTCATTGTTCATTCCTACTGACTCCCTACTGTAAGCCATCTCTTGTGCTAGATGCTACGTAATGGCAGAGAATGACACAGAAGTGTGGCCTTCCTGGAGCTTACCAGCATCCAGCGCCAGGAGGTTGAGTTAGAGTGTTCTAGCCTTTACTTATGAAGGACAAAGTGACTGCCCAGCTCATCCCCATTCTGCAGACCCCCACTCTGGCCAACCTGGTATCAATCTAATGCCCTTGACTCTTCTGCTCTGTGAACCAGCACAAGTCCCCAGGTGGTTCAGAGCCACCTTCTCTGAGACTCCAGTTCTATACTTCCCTTCCTTTTACTAAAAGAAGGCTGAGATGGTGTATGAGGCACGGTAATGAGACAGAAAAGGAATTTCTACTTCTCTCAACCAAGCCCCAGAGACACCAGAATGTATGTAAATTCTGGACTTGAGCCCTGAGGGAGCTGCTTCTTAGCTCCTAGGAAAGGCTCCCTGCCTCACTCTGCCTGTGCCTTCTCAACTATTCATGAACAGGAGGACTCCAGCCCAGTCCCTGCAATGCAAAGATTTTACCTGCATCAGAGTCAGAGATATCAGCAGAGAAGCTGGCAGTACTCAAGACACCCTCTCTCTTGAATTCTCTAAGGATAGGGAGGCAAGATGGACTTACGCTCCTCATCCCCTTCTTGACTACGCCCCCCCCCCAATCTTCCCTTGCCTTGCTTCACAGGGGAGGAGTCCAAGGCTCAGAGAGGTAAAGGAATATGCCCAAGGTCGTAACACTAAGATTCCAGCCCAAGCCTACCTGCCCCAAAGGCTTTGCGAGAACCTTATGCACTTGCTGTGTCCCTGGATCCATGAATCTGACCCTGAAGCTGTCAGATGGATTCTTTTGGATTTTGACAATCTATACAGTACATCATCTAAGATTCCATCTCCTCCTTCTTTGCAAAATGAACTAAGCTATCCTGATGTCCTGAGGTCTATCTACAACAGGGAATCAATTACCTGTCTGGGGCAAATTCACGGACAAGACGCAGCCTGGGGATGCATCATTCAGCCAATCAACAAACATTTATTGAGCACCCACTGTGTGCAAGACAGGTTGCAGGTCCTCATCAGAAGTTATTTTGCCCCCAGGAGAGGCATTAACAGAACAGTTATTTGGGGACTGGGATGGTTTGGTATGAATGCCTTTGGGGTGGTAGAATCAGGATGGACGGGACGTCTAGAGCTCTGATCTGGGTCAAAGACTTTCACTGGCCATTGGCTATTAGGATCATAGTTCTGCTAAATCACTTCATACACCAACTTCTGGGCTTTCTCTCGCCTCCACTTTCTCTCCCTTCTCAGGATGTAGACAAAGACAAAATTGTGGCAGAAATTTCCCTCAAAACAAACAAACGCTATATCCCAGCACCTCCTCCCACCAACGTGCCTGAAATCAAGTCCAACTCCTGAACTGTATTTGGTATAGACACTCCCATCCCCCCCCCCAAGA
>PVIY010049696.1:0-16589 GCA_004026745.1 Myrmecophaga tridactyla
ATGCTAGTGATAAATGAAAGCAAGGGGTAAGGGGTATGGTAGGTATAATCTTTTTTCTCTATTATCGTTTTATTCCTTTTTCTGATGTCTTTTTATTTCTTTTTCTAAATCGATGCAAATGTTCTAAGAAATGATGAATATGCAACTATGTGATAATATTAAGAATTACTGATTGTATATGTAGAATGGAATGATATTTAATGTTCTTTTGCTAAGTTTTTTAATTAATAAAAAGTATATAAAAAAATAAAAAATAAAAAAGAATAAAAAAAATAAATTAAATTAACCTATTACAATCCTCAGGGAAAAAAATTAGTCTTGTAATAAAAAAAGACAATGAAGAACTAGAAGCAGGAAAAGGAAATAGAAGAGCAGTTAAGCTATAATTTTCCTTCTGTGTTAAGAGGACTACCTACCAAGAAATGAAATTTTTTGCTATGAAGAAGAGAAATTGGATAATGGACAGGTAACATGAATATGTACGTATGTATGTATGTATGCATGCATGTATATAGTATTGAATGGACCAAACAACAATCTAGCACATTAAGTGCCACATAATAACAAAGGGTTTTTAGAATGATATTAAATATCACAAAATAAGAAAAGCAATACACATTGAAAATAATAAAATCAGATTTTTCAAAAGCCTACTCAATAAGAACCTGGACTCACTTTTGAAGCATGGGAAACTCACACGCACACACACACACACACAATACCATTCGTTAGAGGTAATTAATTTCACACAGGGTTTTACAAAAGTAACTAAATTAAAACCAAGTAGCATTGAGCATGTTTTAGATTAAAATAATAAAAGAGTGTAAGTCAGCCATTAAAAAAAATCACGCTTAAGAACTTTTGTCATTTTAGTGATGTGTTTCTAGAGGTTCAACTTCTAGAAATCAACTCCTTTGAAATCTAAACATGTTCAGGCTTGAACCTCATTTTGGACAGTATGAAGATCCGTTCTTGGAGACCAACCTTCTCAAGGTTGAATTTGTTTCTGGGTACATACTTCTGAGCCTACTGTCTCTATTTCACATTGAGTTGACTGAGGCATGACAATCATCTCCTTTCTCAAGCCAATTTTCACAAACATTTGTGAATGTGGTGTACTTTGGGGCTTGGTAGAGATGGGCTGCAGAAGACTGCATCTCATCGTGTCAGGGCTGACAGCATCCTTGAGTCTTCAACAGTCTTGTTCTTAGAGAACCGTTCAGCCATTCCCATTTTTAACTGGCTGCTTTATCATAGTACAATGTCCTTTTTTAAATTTCTTCTTCCCCTCCTCTCTTATTTACTTCCCTTCTCTTCCCCACCTGTACCTCTGATGAACAAAATAAATTCCTCTCTAATTTTCATGAAGAGCAATTCTCTTTTACGGCTTTGGCTTCACACCACACCCATGGGGCCCCATCTTCTACCTAAGGGCGAATCCAGGCACCTTCCCAAACAAGGGCTGTTTCCTCCCCAGAAGGTGTTCTGGTGCCAGCTGTTAAGAAAATAAATAAATCCAATTAGTAAATTACACAGCCACTTCAAAGAGTGGATTTGTCACAAAGTAAAGCAACCTATTCCTTGAAAAGCTCATGCCCTCTGATAGGAGGATTCAAGGTAGCCTGCAATTAGGGAGACTAAAGTCTTTGATAGTTTAGGTAGGGCCTGTAAAGAATTCTTTTCTTCTTCAATTCTCAGTGAGCTAGGCAGCCACCTACAAGAAACCTTTAAAAAGATGTGAGAGACGACTGTACATAGCGGGTGGGAACAGTCTCCTTTGGGTAGCCTTCCACCAGCTTAAAGTACTCCTGTCCGCCTCGGAAGAACTCCAAACACAACTGGTCCAAGGCCACCATATCACAGGCTAAGTCAGAGCCATGACTGATTGCCCACCTTTCACTGTGGGCAGTGACTTCTTGTCTTTCCATCCTATTTACCTCAGGATTCCCAGCGGTCAAGGCTCTTGACTCATTACATAGCCTAGCTTGGCTTACTACACAGCTGTTATGCATCCTCCATCATCTGGGAATTCTCTTCAGCTTTCCCCTGTATTGGGCATGCTCATCCCTAAATCCCAAGGTGTCCTAATGCTGTTCAGGATTCCTATGAATGCCACTGATTCTAGCTTCTGCATGTGGCCTTTTTTTCCTCTCTAGAATCTTCTAGGAATTTCCTCTTCTCTTGTCCCTATTTAGTTTTCTTTTTATTCATATAGCTGGACATTTAATGGGTCATTTTAATCCAGAAACTCATATTCTTCAGTTCTGGGAATTTTTCTTGTGATAGCTTTCATATTTCCCTTCTTCTGTTTTCTCTTCCTGGAACTTTTATTATTCAGATATTGGACCTCATACCCTCATCTGCTAAATTTGTTTTATTTTTCTTTTCCTATTTTCCATTTCTTTTTTCCTTTAATTCACTTTCAGAAAGATTTCCCTGACTTTACCTTTGAACCCCTCTATTGATTCTTTTAGCTCTCCTATATTTTTAATGCCCAAGAACCCATTCTTCTGTTTTGATTATTTGTTTTTTTCATAACATTCTATTCTTGTTATGTGGATGCAATATCATATTTTATCTCTGAGGATATCATTAGAGTGTTTTATTGACGCTTCCTAATCCTTTTTGCACTTTTTATTTCCTCTGAGTTTTTTGTTTGCCATTTTTTTTTCTTTCTGTGTTTCACATTAGGAGTTCTATTTGCCTGGGAGGATGTATCATTGGTAGGTATCACTTGACAGTGAGTTAGCTTTTGAGGGGCATGCAAATATTGGTATTTCTATGTCTTTTACCATAGTCCAGTCAGTTTTCCCCAAAGAGAATCCTCTGTTCTACCTGGAGAGCATAAGTGAGGTTGGGAGTATCCTCATAATTTTTTGGGGGGGGGAAACAGTCTTCTTTGCTTGTTCTTCCTTTTTTGTTAACTCCTTAATGTTTTGGATCCCAGAAATTGTTTTTGGACCCTCTTTACATATTTTCCTACACCCTCTCCTTCAAAAGGCTCATGCAGACCCTTTCTATTAAGTACCATTTGTGATGATTCCCAACTTCGTATGTTTAGCTCAAGCCACCTTCTTGGGCTCCAATCTGGTATAACAACAATAGTAACCACAACAACTATTGTACATTTCTCTATGCCGAGTGCTGTTATAAACTTTTTAATTAATGTTATCCATGACCAGATTTTGAAGTTATAATTATTACCTGTGTTTTTACTGATGGGGAAACTGAGGCATGAGGAGGTTAAGTGAGTGACCAAGGCAGCCAAGTCAATATTCAGAATTATACTCAATTGGGCTCTTCTGCCTAATGTGCACTTTCAACTGGTTGGTTAATAGGCAGCTCAAACTGAATTTACTGAAAATTAAACTAATTTCCCCCTTTCTAGAATGTTCTTACATGTAGTGGCTCGTGCCAAAACTTAAAAACCTTTTTCCTAATGTCTCCCTTCCTTTTCCTCATTTTCATCTAATCCATCAGACAAGTCCTGTTGATTCTAGCCTTCAAAAATGCACCATAATTGCCCTCACCTCTGTTTCTGCAACCATAGCCCTCATCTACCTGCGCTGCTTCTGTCGTCTTTTGAACTGATTTCTTCTCTTGCACTCTTTAACCCTTCTCCACACAACCTCCAGAATGATCTTAGGAACATAAATGAAATCACATTTAAACCTTTAAGTACCTTCCTGGTGCTTAGGATAAGATTCAAACACCTTCCCGTGGCCTCTTCGGCTCCACACAACCTGAGTCCTGCCTTATACAATTCCTCTTCTGTCTCGCTGTGATCTGGTCATGCTGGTTACCTTTCTGTTACTAGAAGTGACTCCTTCTCATGCCTTCTCTTCTTCCTCTAACTATGTAATCTAAAGTTGCCCCTCAACTGCCCCGACCTGGCTACCCTATCGTTAATGTGATTTCTTAGCACTAACGCATTTAGTGATAGTTTTATTCATTTGCTTGTTGACTGGTTTGCTTTTCTTCCCCCTTAGAACATAAGATCTATGAAGGAAGAGGTCTTGTCTGTGTTAGTCACTGCTCCAACCCCAGTGTCTAGAAATAACTAGATCATGATAATACAGGACCTCATAAACACAATAGAAATCCTCTTATCTAATATAAACTGTACCAGTCCTTAATTGATTAATCAAAAAAGTCTGTTATACTAGACATCTTAGAAGAGATACATTGAAACCTTGAACTTCAAATTTTACTTCAAACATACATGTGCATATTCACTTACCAATCTTTTGTGTAGAACCAAAACTTTTCCTTTGAATATAAATCTGGTAATTGGAGTTCCAGATGGTTTCTCTTACTATGTTCATAATTCATCCTCTAAGTGTTCCAGTTTCTATTTCCTTGAGTGAGAACCAAGAACTTGAAGACAGTCACAATACAATCAAGAGCAAATGTTTTTCTGAACTTTTAGTTTTTTTCCCTAATTTTTAAAAATGTGTTTGATTTGCCCATATTTTTAAAAAGCAATTTGCTTTCTGAAGTCTTTAACTTGGTTTCCATAGCAATATTTGTCTTTGAAAACTTGAAATCCATTAGTTGTGTAATATGTAATTATGTTATTACAAGGCCAAAGTTTGGGCTCAAGCACAGCTAAATCTAGAGAAGCATCCATTTCAACTCATGGGAGGACAAGCCCACAGCACAACAGGGAGCGTGGACCAGTGACAAAGGTTCAGTTTGTTATGGGAATCAACAGGAGAGTCAGCTCAATGGAGGACTGCTTACAGAGCTTCTCCCCATATCCCCAGGCAAAAGGCCATTAAACATGAACATATGTTTGCAGGGAATATAGTCAGGTATCCCCAAAGGACATGGAGTACCATGAAAACTAAAATAAACGAGAAGAGAAGTCACCTCCAGAATTTCCTAGAAATTTTCTTGATCACTTTTGGTTATATCTGTTCATTTCTATTTTCATGGTTACCTTCAAATATGTAATTAAAATTTTTTAAATTATCACTCTAGTCTCCCTAAAATGGACTCCTTAACATCCTAAAGATAAAGTCCTATGCTGTTTTACTAAAAGTGCCCACTTTTATTGTAACAATCATGTATTCTTTGGGAAAAAGTAATAATCTACTCTATTCCATTGAAATGATAAAATAATCTGTGCTGCACACAGAAATTCGCCCTTTGGTTAATAACAACATGCCAAGGCAAGTATCTTGTCACTTTTCTATGAGGAGAAAACTCAATTTAACATTTTCAAGTGACAAGATGATACTATAAAGAAATTCTATTACTTTTGCTAATTATCTCTATGACATATTTGAAAATGTAAGTGACAAAAGCCTAAAAAAGTTAAGCTTCAGGAGATGTAAAACATAATCAGTAGTCACTTTATTTCTGAATAGCTAAGAAGATAAAAATGATCTGCTACTCAAGCCAAGAGGGACTGCGTTTAACACGCTGGTGACCAAGCACATGTGTTGCTAATTTGTCACATTTTCCTTTTGAAATTATAGCATATTGGAGGCAAAATAGCATGCTATTTATGGGAGGGCTTCAGGACCAGATGACCTGGGTTTAATTCTCAGCTCCACATCTTCTTGCATCAGTGAATGCGGGCAATTATTTAACTTCTGTAAGTATCTGCTGGATCATTAAAAATACCATCTAAATGACATGTTTTTTTTTTAAGGCATAGTTGAGTTTATTGCTACCTTAATAGGGGAGTATGCTATTTTGACAATGAATTATTAGCATCTTGAAGGGGAGAGAACCAAGTTGTGATATTTATAAGGTTTTCGGATTTAAGGTGAGTCTTTCAATACAAGAGGTGGGAACTTGGTTAGGAGTGAACAAAGATGATGACAGAACAGTTTAGGATTGGTGAATACAGCAAAATTAGGGCTTTGAGATGAAAGTTTTCAGGGGTATTGGAGAAGAAAGAGTTTGATTGTATCTACTGAAAAGTCAAAGGGTTTGACAGTCATAAAAATGGATTTTTCAGGAAGTTCCTGAAATAAACATTGAAGTTATTTTAAACTTTTATCTCCCTTGGCAAAAGTTTCCTGGAATAGTACAGTCATGGCGATGAAGGCAGTGAAAGAATAAAGCCAGGATAATGTTGACAGTGAACTGCTGGGTGAGAAGATGGTTTCGATACTGTTTCTCATTTCCAAACTGGGAGTGATAAGAGTAAATTTATGGACAATGGCATTTCTAAATGGCTAACAAACCTTCCAGAAGGAAGGAGACACAGTTTGGAGTTAGTCAATCTAGATTTGACTCTGATCTACAACTTTTTTTGTAGTTATTATCCTGTTTAGTAGAGTGATGATAACCCTCTGTTTCAGTTTGCTAAAGCTGCTGGAATGTAATATACCAGAAATGGAAAGGCTTTAAAAAAGGGATTTATTAAGTTACAAGTTTAAAGTTCTCGGGCCATAAAAATGTCCAAACTAAGGAATCCAGAGAAAGACACCTTGACTCAAGAAAGGCCGATGGGTCTAGAACACCTCGGTCATCTGGGAAGGCACATGGCTTTTGTCTGCTGGGGTCTTTGGCTTCTGGTTTCAAACAGCTTTTCCTGGGGGTGTTTTCTTTCTGTATCTCTAAACATCTGGGTCCCCTGTTGGCTCTGAATGCTCTCCAAAATGTTTCCCCTTTTAAAAGACTCCAGTAAACCAAGCAAGACACACCTTAAAGGGAGAGAATCATCGCTCCATCTAATCAATAGGTCATACTCACAATTGAGTGGATTATATCTCCGTGACAACAATCTAATCAAAGGGTTCCACCCTACAATATTGAATGAAGATTAGAAGAATAAAGCTTTTCTGGGGTACACAACAATTTCAAGCCAGTATACCCTCTCACACAGTTACTGTGGGAATTAATAAAATAACGTATGAGAAAATAATGTGTGGGAGATAAACATAACTGGCAGAAATATGTGGCTCATTCTAATGAGCAAATTAAAAAGGATTTAATGAGGGGACCAATTACAGATATTAATTAACTAATTACAGATGTTGAGACACCAGCAAGAAGGTCTTTACCACATGAAAGATCAAGGGAGGGAGTTGGGCTAGATGCAGGCAAGAGCTGAACCTGAGGGGAGATGCACCTGACAAGATTTGTGGTCATAAAGGAATGCAGAAGCTGCCAAACCAGACAGAGAACAGCAGAAATCAATACTGTGGCCTCTTTCTCCTCTAGCCTCTAATCTCCTTCCACTGTATTTGCCAAAGAAGCCACAAAAGATTTACAGTGGGTGGTGGATAGTGGATGGTGGAGGAGGGATATGAGATTGTCATTCTTTGGAAGGTGTATTCTCTATTTTATACCATTTTCACCATTTCTTTCACTAAGTTTCAAATTGTTGTGGCTCAGGGTTTCTCTTACATGCAAATTTACACTTAAAGTTATAGCACAGAAAAATACCTTTAGGACAGAATAAAGGCTAAAGAAATATAAGAACACTTAAAAACACTTGGAAATTGCCCACGGGAATAACAGGCAAAAATATTGCCTTTTCTTCCCTTTCACTTGTCTTATGTACAGAAAGCAAAATATTTTGGGTGCATCCATTGTGGTGTGTAATTTAACTTGTGTCCATATGTTATTCTCTGACTAGAAACTTATTTTGAGTGAATCATCAAGTGTGTTTTTGCCGGAAATAATGTAACATTATACGTTAAATTATCGCTTCTTATATCACATTTGTTCAATGTGTTTTGGGTTACACATCTTGTTATCCTGGAAAAATAGGAGTCATTATCCAAAAAACAGTATAATTTTTCAAGAGACATTACAGTGAAACATCATTAACTAAGCACTCATTATGTGAGACAAGTCACAACATACTAGAACTCATAGACTTGAGTTCCCAATGAAGGGATGAAGCAATGACAGAACATATAATAGCCTTATTAGAAGATCCTCTAAAGCAATGGTTAAATGGATCAGATGCTCCTAAAAAAGAAGCTTTTGGATTGCAACAGTTTAAATGTCTTCCAAAATGTTTAACTCACTACAAAGGTTATTTACTCCTGTTTGTCTGAGGTGTTTTAAACTTCTCAAAGTGTAGTGAAGTTCTCACCTTGGCTTTCAGCCTGTTTACAACCGAATCTAGAGCATAAATATCTTCAGATTCTGGAGGTCACTGAGGCCCCTGAGACTATTGGGGCCATGGAGTGAAGAAACAATCTTAATAACCAAAGACCCAGATCATCCAGCCCATGAAAACTCTCTGGGCTCTGGAAAGCAAGAGAAGTAGGTACCATCTCCAACTCTACATGGCCCTACAAAGAGTGTCATCTTCTGTGTGATCTTTATTTTCCTTGTCTCATTCTTCTTTTAGGCTCACCTTAGCTATTTGCTACCTAGTCAAAGTACTCTCCTCTGTTCAGCCTCACCTAATTTCTGTTATTATAAATACTTCATCCTACGTAGCATCTCTCTTCCTCCTTCTTTCTTTTTTTTCAGGTCCTTATCCAGTCCCTTTCAGAGATGACAACAAGAGTACAAACCTGTAAAACTATTTGAAATTGTGACGTACCTATGCTTATTTCCACGTATATATTTTTTATTTCTAGTGCACCATTTTTATTTATGAGGCCCTTATACAATCGCACAGACCTGCACTTATAATTTCTTGTTTCTAGCAGTATTGCCATTGCAAATCTCAAGGGGTTGTTGGCATCTAGAAGTGCAGTCCTAGAAAAATATTAAATGTGTTCATCAATTGCAATGTTAAGCTGATAAATACTTTAATTATTGATAATTCTTACTATTTGTCAATAATTCAATCACCTTCCTTATCCTATAAAAAGGATAAGATTATAAAGCAAATAGAAAAAGTCCAAAGATTTCAAATTTCCCTGAAGAAAGATATGCAGAAATAAATATTTAGTCCTAATCTTACTGGTGACCCAGGAACAAGTAACATAGTTATTCAAAATTATTAGTAGATCCTTTTAACAATTCTATACCAAAAACAAAAAGACAGAAAAGTTGAGCAAAGATTTTTACCTCGGTGAGAGCTATTATGTTTAATGGATGGAACCTTTTAACAAAATGATGTGATTTAGAATCTAAGACTGGCATATGTGAACTTTCTTTTTGTATGCCGTATGGCAGGGTCACATTTCATTATTCCGTCCATGTGATTTTCCCTTTATTGCAGCACCATTGTTGATATTTTTTAGTTTGTTTTGTTTTCCTGTTTGTTTTGCTTGTTTGCTTGTTTGTTTGGGAAGTGCATGGGCCAGGAATCAAACCTGGATCTCCCTCATGGCAAGTGAGAATTCTACCACTGAACTACTCTTGGACCCCTGATATGTGTGCTTTTTAAAATGAATTTTTTGAAGTTCCTATAGAAGAACTTATATGAAGTTAATAGAAAACTTCTACTACCAAAGTACCCTCTGATTTACAATGGAACATATTTTATTTTTAGTAGCAAATTTGGATGTACACTGATAGCTATAGCTGAATGTCTTAATACATTAAATTTGAAGAAACAAACAAACAAATGACCACAAGGTCATCTTAATTATGTCAATGTCAAGGCTCAAGTGGACTTTTTGTGCCTCTCCTTCAGAGAGTTCCCTCCTAGAACTAGGAACCTACTAAATGAATAATAAATTAATGTCTTTCTTCTCAGGATTCTTATGAGGCACTACCATTTCCATTTCACCTATTAGGATCATTCCCAAACTACCTTCTTGGAAATAAATGTCCGTTGTCATTAGCTTTAAACTAAAACTTAAATCCATCTCTCAAATCCCGCTAGTCTATTTGGTAGAGGTGAATAAAACCACTGATCAGCTTTTCAGATTACTTCTTGACATGGATGGCAGGATGACAAGTAGAGTATTATGTGAATCCTCTAAATACTCAAAATCACCTCCATTCAGTGTGACATCAATCATTGTTCCAAATTTGGGAGCATAATAAAGAAAGCAGAGAAAAAAAATGATCAATCCCACCAGCTTTTAAGTGCAAAAGCCTAGATTCAGATGTAAAGCAGAAAAAAAATAGGAAGGCATGAATCAAACAAAATTAACATTTCCTGTCAGTCACAACACATCATCTCCCTGTACTTGTTAAAATACACAGAGCTGAATAGAGGATGGGAGTTTGAGAGAAGAGTTTAGATTAGGGAGAAAGGTTATCTATGCTTATCTCCCAGGCTGATTTCTAGCAAGAGGGAGAGAGAGAATTCCTTTTATTTGAGGATCTGAAAACAGAGATGAGTGTTATGCTTCCTACCTGGCTACCCAGGGAGGTCTTAAGCCCCACCAAAAGTTCCCTGTATTCTTGTGATGAAAAGTAGTAGAGGATGGCTCTCTAGGGTGCTGTCTATATAACAAATGGGTCAGAGAGGAATCTCAGAACCAGAGGTCATGGGGAGTTGCCAAATTTTTTATTTGATCATAATTTTTTTAAAAATAAAGATAGTTCTAAACATTGAATTTAATCAGACTTTCTTTTGCAATGGCTATAAGCTCAACCTCAAAACACACTCACCTACTTTTAATTAAAACACAACATTCAACAGAGATTTATCACATTTTTCAGGAATGGGGAAGACAACCTTACTTCCCCTTGTGACCAGAAATTCAAGAAAACACTAATATTTCCATGCGATGCTTTTACAAAGCTGTAGGATGATCATTCAAGACACTGATGCATGAAAAATTCTCTGATCTGCTTCTGTACCTCCAGGGTGAGTCAACACACAGCTGCAGGCAAGATTGAAGGGCTGGAGGCTAACAAAAACTCCAGCAGCGGTCATAAGTCTCTGTCTTCATATCATAGCTTTATAGCTGTCAGCATGAAAGGACAGGACCTGGTCTCTGTTCTCACTTCAAAGGAGTCCAGACATTAAATCTTTTAACAGTCTGTATGCCTTTAGCAAAAGCTCATGAAGACAGGGGAAACTGATGTGAGTCCCAGAGGAGGAAAAGGTGGTTTTCTACATACAAACACAAATCACTCTCAACGAGTCTGCATGAAGAGAAATATGTCGAGATATTATAGAAAATGTTGCAACACATTAAGCAGGAGAGTGTAATGTTAAGTTGAGCATTTTCCTTGGGAGGACCCCAAGGGAAAAGTCAGAGGTAAGATCTGCTTCTGGGCTCTTATAAAGTACTTAAAATTTCAAGCTCAAAGACTCAATCAACTAGTCTTAAGTCATTATTGATTGTCTTTTAAAAATGACTGGTGCAGAACATTACATAAATGTTTTGGTTCCTAATGCTGCCAGAATGCAATATACCAGAAATAGATTGGCTATTATAAAGGGGATTTATTAAGTTACAAATTTACCATTCTAAGGCCATGAAAATGCCCAAATTAAGGCATCAACAAGAGGATACCTTCACTCAAGAAAGGCTGATTGTGTTTGAGGTTTCTCTGTCACATAGGAAGTCCTATGGCAACGTTTCTTCTCTCCTGGTTCCAAAAAAATGGCTCTCGGCTTCCGTGGTTCCTACTGCCTTCTCCTTGGGCATTTTCCTTCTCTGTGTATCTGTGGGTCTTCTCTTAGCTTCTCCAGGGCAAACTCTGTATTTCGTCTCTTAACTTAGCATCTCCCAGAGCATTTTCTGTCTCCAAATGTCTATGCCTTCTCCAAAAGGTCTCCCTCTTAAAGGAGCCCAGTAAATGGATTAGGACCCACCCTGAATGGGCATGGTCCATCTCCATGGAAACAACCTAATCAAAGGGTATCACCCAACAATGGGTCTGTCCCCACAAGATTGAATTAAAAGAACATGGCTTTTCTGGAATACATAAATTTCAAACCAGCACAATGGTATTATAATTAATAGTATTTCTCAGCAGTCAAAAATGGGCAAGAAAAAAAAGCAAAAATCATTCCAACTAGTGGGCTCTAACTTATCAAACTTCCAAGTACTTCCATACTAAATAGCCAGCAACTGAGAGCTTACATTCAGTTCAATCAATGCAAATTGAGGATGAATCCTGAGTCAGGCACTGTTCTGTTTCTTCAGAAGGAGAGGGATGTGAGCATTCATAAAATACAACCCATCCATAAGGAACTTTCATTGTAGGGCACATAACACAAATACCGCACAGAAATATAACAGATAAGATACATAGCTGACTGTGATCAGTAATATAATAAGCAAAAAGTGCTTTGGAAACAGAAAAGAAATACTCTATTTGGGGAGAAGATGTAAAGACTTCATGGTAAATGTCTTGAAGGGTGAATAAGATGAGGGATTAAGGTGGTAGAAAGAGAAGGGAAGAGTATTTCAGGCAAAGAATCTCTGAAAGGAAAAGAACAGTCTGAGAAAACCCAGGATGTATCTGGGATACCGCTATTCCAATAACAATAACTGGAGTTATAATAAGAGATTAAAATAAATATGCTGAAATATTGAGTACACAATATAGACACTATTTCATTATAATTTCTTCTGAAATTCCTGGAGTACTCAGTTTTATTAAATTATGAATTAGCCAAATATTCATAATTTCTGATTACAGTATGTTCCTCTCAAATTGCTCTAAGAATTTTAACAGTTTCAACAGATAATATTAGTAATTTCTAATTCAGTTGTGTAAGGTCCAAGTCCTCTGAGAAGCAGATGACTAGACAGGATTGATTATGCTAGAAATGTATTAGAGTGAATGCCTGTAAGAAGAGAGAGAGGCTATGGGGAGCAGCCAGAAACTGGAAGTTCACAGAACCCAGAAGAGAAAGGAGATGACACTGTCATGAACATTGCCATGTGATGGAAAAGCCAAGAAATCCCCAAAATTGCCAGACAAGCAGAAGATACCAACTCCAGGAGGAGGAGGTAAGCTTTCTGGCCTCTCAAACTATGAGCCAATAAATTCCTAATGTTAAGCCAACCCACTGTATGGAGCTGGAGTAGGCTGGGAAAGACTTTAGACTGTGATGCAGGTCCCACCCAAAGTGAAGAACAGAAAGAAGGTCAGGTGGAGGCATCTTCGAGTGAACTTGTAAGGAAAGTTCCAGGGTTGCTGGGGAGTCCTCAACCAAAATCGCCTGTCAAAGGAATCCCACATCTCCAGGAATAGGTCTGCCTTAGCATCCCCTGCCACACTCAGTCATGGACTGGGAATAATTGATACAAACCTGGGGATGGATTGCAGAGCCAGGTAGCTGAGGTTCTTAGTCAGTTATAGTCCCTGCAGTGTGAGAACTGAGAAGCTATCCTCATGGGGACCACAGCACTGGTTCAGCTCTTGGGGAAATGCCTTCCTAGGCATAGTGTTGTATAACACATGTATTTCAGATCATCATTTAGCATTATGAGTGTATCAATTTAAATGAGAAGGAAATTAGTTCATCTATTTACTTGATAGTGAAGTAAGTGTTGCCTACATCAGAAAAGAAAAAAGTACTTAATTACTCAGAGAATCTCTGCTCCAAGTTCCTTTGACAGCTTATTCGTAGATTTTAGTCAAAGAAACCTATCACTTCCTTCTCAGTAAATGAAGAAAGATTTTGCTAATGCACTTTTATTGAAAAATAACAGCTCTCTTTTGTTTCATTTTGTTTTTCTAATTTTTTCCTGAAGTGGTGTTTTTCTTTTTTAGGGCAAACAATTGTTCTGCCTGAAGTTATTTGTCATGAGGGTGGGGACAGATGAGTGGAGAGACCATGTCTGCAATATCCTCAGTGCCTCTTCATTTGTAGTCTAATTCTTCACATCGGTTTCCTACAGAAAAACCTCTACACAACATGATATCATCTACTTCACAAAGTTAGGATGAGTAAGAAGTAAGAAGGAGTGCCATTCTAGAATGCCATTGCAAGGTACCGTGATGATATCCCTCCTTGTTTTGATAATGAAATTTCACCCAACATGGTAAAAGCTGATCTCATAATCACAGCCAGTGAATACCTAACCAAATCTTTATTATATGTTTCCCAATCAGAAAATAAAGAGGACTCAGACTCTTGACCTCAGGGATTTATATGTTGGGAAAAAGGCATGGATATAAATTAACCATATACTAGGTGCTATAGCTGTCAGAAGACACAAGATTCCTGGGTCAGAAACAAAGGAATTCTATTATCCACATCACAGCAAGCAGCATGAATCTCTGCCTATCTATGCCAGTTTCCTTGCCCCTATGTCCCACAGTAGTTATGTGATATTGCTGATGGATACTATGCATGGAGTAGATTTAGTGTTATAGCTGGGGAACTCTAAGCTTGGGAAATCCATTGATTTTATAACAAATAGTAAGGAAACTATTCTTTGCCTAACAGGAATACATTACCTCATCTTACACATCACCAGCTGCATAATCAAGCCTGAAAATGGCCCACAAAATAGGGTCTGGTTGTCTGGGCACACTTACCAAGATATGTGGGAAGTCTACAGTCTGAAGGAGGACTATCTTTTCCAACCTGGGCAGAATGTCAAATGACCAACATAGGTGACAGCACAATTGAGGTCTGGAGACCAGAAGTAATAGGAAACGCATGACTTAGGTAAGATGCAAGCTGAAGAATTGATGGTTGCTTTAGCTACAAAAAAATAATAATAATAAGGAAGGTTGTTGGCTATAATAACACGATTATATTGTAACATGATTATTATCACCTTACCACTATAGGCAGTAGTGGGATGCTTAAAAAGGAAAAAAAAAGAAAAGGAAAATAAGCAGGTACAGGAGGAAGAAGAATGGATCTATGGGAAGTTTAATACATATTAACAATCATGATATTGGATTAACTGCACTGAAAGATACAATGTAAAACTATCATTCTTAACATTCATAGTCAATGATTTGCAGGAAAGGATGTTAGATGCAGGAATGTGATCATAATCAAGTGAGTTGAAATGTTATCTCTACCCAGACATTTCTACATAGTTTCTACCAAATATCCCTCCCAAGCTATAATAGAAACAATGGGAACAATGCTTGTGCTTTAAGCTTCAATTAGCTACATGATGGTTGATGGGAAATATGGGGATTTAGAAAGCCTTTATGCTCCCATTAGATAAAAATCTATGACATTCATTATCATTCATCAGCATGGGGCCAAGTGAATTAACTGCAGGCAGAGTACTGATCCACACCCATGTCTGCTTGGCCCAATTCCCCCTGTGAGCTCCAAAGCCACACAAGAGGTTGTAGCCAATGGTGACCTTTTGTACCAGAAGCTCCAGTGATTCTGGCAGGAAATTGGGTTTCCTCCATTTGGTTCCAGAGGACACTGTATATGACCTTGAAACATTTTGTGATTATATTGTGAAGCCAACAGCAATGAAGCAGTCACATTTTCCAGAACAAAAGGAGCAGGCTGATTGACATTTATGAGCCAGGCTGAGATTCTACATTGGAGAAAAGAAATGGGTTATAATTATCACCACAGCCTCTCTAAGCTGGTATTAATTTACAGAAATGAGAAAATTAAAAAGTGGAAATTACTGGTGATCATGAAAGTATTACTTAATATGGAAAAGAGACCAAAATAAACTTATGTGAAAATTGATGTTCTTTTTTCTAAAAGTAATGGTGATCAACTTTATTACTCATAGCAAACATCAGACTCTGATCATGAAAAAAAGCTATCTCTCCATTTATCCAACCTCCATCCATCTATGCATGTCAACAATCCCAGGATACATTTGTACATTTTTTTTAATATCCCATTTTAGGAGGAAAAATAAGGATGAGTTTTCATCTTCATACAGAAATAGAAAAGCTTTGGGATATCTCTTTGTCATTTAATTTGAGAGGCTTGTTCCCATTCCCTTAAATTGCCTCATATCTTCTCAAATTTTTCTCTAAACCCATTTTCTAGTACAGAACCTGTTGTAGATTCAGTCATGACCCCACAAAGACATTTCAAATCATAACCCCCAGTGTAAATTAATTTGTAAGTAGGATCTTCACAAGTTCTATTAAGATGAGGGTGTGAGAGCTTGTTGGTTTGTACAGGTTAGTGTGATGCCCAGATACATTCGAGTAATTTGGGCAGAGAATAAAAAAGTATTTGCAAAGTCCCCTTGGGGGACTGGGGAGAAAGAAGGAAATCTTCAACTTCCCCAACTGGGGAATTCCTGATATTCTTGCAAGCAGTGGGGACAACCAAATCAATAGGCTGAGCCCTCAATTTTGGTGTTTGATCCTATGAAACTTATTCCTGCAAAGGAGAAGCTAAGCCTACTTATAATTATGCCTAAGAATAACCTCTTTTATTGCTCAGAGCAGCCTTTCTCTCTAAGCCAACTTGGCAGGTAAACTCACTGCCCTCCCCTCTATGCAGGACATGATTCCTAGGGGTATAAATCTCCCTGGCAACATGGGACAGGACTTCAGAGATGAACCCAGCATCATGGGGTTGAGAAAGCCTTCTTGATCAAAACAGGCAAGAGAGAAATGAGACAAAATAAAGTTTCAGTGGCTGAGAGATTTCATATAGAACAGAGATTGAGAGATTAGAGGTTCTTCTTATGCATTACGTAAATACCCGTTTTTAGTTTATGGTGTGTTGGAGTGGCTAGAGGGAAGTAGCTGAAACTGCTGAACTGTGTTCCAGTAGCCTTGAACTCTTTTTTTCTTTACCTCAGCTCTGTCATTTATTTTATTTCATTATTTCC
>PVIY010049697.1:0-16591 GCA_004026745.1 Myrmecophaga tridactyla
TCTTTCTTCGGGATCCTCCTACCTTTTGGGGGACCCTGGACAAGACCCAAGTGGAAAGAGAAACAGTTCTCCTTGCTCCTTACATTGATCCTTCACTGGGGTGTTTTGAAATCCCGGGGACACTCCAGAAGGAGAAAAGCCTTGTGCAAGGGGCAGGGGAATTTGAGGCTGAGTGCTCTACGCCTTGGAGGACTTCAGAGGAGTCATTAGCAAGAAGGTGGGTGGGGAGCCTTGGAGACTTCAGGTCTCCTCAGAGCCAAGGGTGATGGTTCGGGGGTCCTGTGCAGTAGGGCAGGGTGAGAGCTCCCCTCTGTGCCTCTGTCTGCATTGAACCAAAGCTGTGAAGAGCTCATGATTCCAATCAGGAAGATTGCATGTCCAAGCACATACATCCCCAGCTGGACACAACCCCAGAGCCTGGCACCACTGGAGACGCCCTTCTGGATTCCCAGATGAAGAGCTTCTGAGGTCAGGAACTTTGGGAAGGTCACTTCCCACGCCTGTGGGGGTGGCATGGAGGCACCCAGGGACCTATCCAGGGCCATGTGGGTGGGTGGTCCCAGAAGCAGACAACCATGAGGCTGGAGACCCCACGTCAGGGACAGAGGACAGAGGCCTGACCTCACTGAGCAAGCTGTGGTTGAGTGAGCCCCCCTGCCAGGGAGAGGTGGATTTGAACTATCATTTAGACTTCAGGAAAGTCAGGAGTGGGAGCAGGAGGCACCACGAAGTTCCCGGAGTGCACACTGGATGCCAGGTCCAGGGCCCCAAAACCGAATGCCGACCTCAGTGGGAGAGAACATCCTGGAACTTCCCTGCTGGGATCTAGTTTGATTCTGGAATTCTGAGCCAGTGGTGGGAAACCCTGGCGCTGAAGGAGGCAAGGCCTGGGAAGGCAGTCCAGCCATGCTGGACTGTATCACCCCCCAGAAGGACCCGGGGTAGAGAGACGAGGTGGCCACCCAGCACACAACTCCACAGCGTAGCTCTTCTGTCACTCAGCTTTCTCGGGGGAGGGATTGGAAATCTCCAGATTTCTCCAGCAACCGAGAGCTGTACAGCCATGAGAGCACGTTTCTAACTCTGAGTGGAAGGGCGGCTCCCCCAGTTTCCTCTGGGCCCTGCTGGGCTCAGCACCTGTTCTCGGGGGTGCCCTAGGCTGGCCGTGGAAACACATACCCTGGAGGACAGGGTCCTTCATCCCGGCCCCTGCTAGTGGTCAGCTCCTCGGGTGTGCACGCATGCCTCCCCCAGGCCCCCTTGCTGGTTCCTGCACAGCCTCATCACTAGGCTGAGTTTCAGCTGGGTCCCAAGATGTCCTCCTTGGGCCACCAGGCCTGGCTCTGTGGACCCACAGAAAACGCGTGTGGAAGGAGCTGTGGCGTATGTGGGCAGCTTGACTTACTGTTTACAAAACACTTCTGCCTTTTCAAACCTTGTAAAAAGCCAGGGCCCTGGTTATTGTGGTTGCCTCCCACTCAAGGCCCAAGGAAGCTCTCTCGGGGAAGCTGGGTGATCTGTCTGAGTTTGCGAACTAGCAGATGGCAGAGCTGGGTTTCAATCCCACATCCTTCCGAGCCCAAGCCCAGGCTCCTGCTCACTGCTCCCAGCCCGAGAAAGGAGAGACATGCAGATAAGTGACCCTGCATGCGTGAGACCTCGGAGTCGCAAATTAAAGTTGCAAAAGGACTCCGCCTCCATTTTCTGTGGGTGCCCAGTTATGGTAAATGGGGGTGACTAAGGAAAGGCTGGAATAGCTGCAGGGGCCTGGGTGCTGGGCCGCAGACAGCCCCTCACTCACGGTCATCTGTTCTGTCCCTCCCCTGCCCAGGGCTCCTTTATGCATTGGCCCACTCACCAAAGCTTTGCTCTGCTCTGCTTGTCCTCCCCCTCAGGCATCTGCTGGGTCCCCTGGTCTGCAGCCCAGTTCGGCCCATCCAACATCCAGCTCTCCTGGGTGTGGTGCGATCTCCCTTCAGGGCAGGTGCAGAGAGAGGCCTGTGGCCGCCTCTCAGCAGAGTGTCCAGGGGAGCCTCTCCCCAGTCCACAAGGACAGGGCAGCACCTGGAAGCCGGGGGTCTGCCAGACATGGGTCCCCACCTGTCTGCTCACTGCCTGGTGGATGCCTCCCTTGGGTTCTTTTGTGCCTGGTGACTCGGTTTCCCCACGTGCTAAGGAGGGAGTGAGGACACTTTGGAGGTTGCAGGCTGCAACCTTCCCGGCTCCTGCAACCTTCCCGGCTCAGGCCAGGCACAGCAAGCGACCAGCAGGTGTTTGTCCTTCTGGGTCTGTCTCCCGGTTGGCTCAGTGTTATCTGGGGCATCTGCATAGAAGCCCATGGCCTTGCCGAGGTGACTGGCTCTTCCCGGAGAAGGACACAGATGCAAATGCTTCATCTCTCACCAGAGACAGAGGAGGCTGTCGACACACAGGGCAGCTCGTCTCCCTGAGAAGGACAGCTTCAGCTGCCCTCTGAGAGGGATAAGTGTGTAGCTCAGATCCAAGGCCAAAGTGGGTCCCGTAGACTGAGGACAGGGCCAGGGCAGGGGTGGAGGGAGAGAAGGACCCAGGGGAAGGAGGAGAGGGGGTCCCAGGGGAAGGGGGAGAAGAGGTCCCTGCAGCTCACCCAGGAGTCCGACTGTGGGGGCTCATGGCCTCCCATGGGGCCCAGGTCATCTGGGGGTGGCTGTGTCCCCAAACCCAGTCCCATGTCCTTCTTTCCTTCCGGTTGCCCCACTGCCCAGGGCAAGCTTCCCTTGGCTTCCCAGGCTCTATCTGAGGGGACCAGTGCCTGAGCCCCAACAGCTCCGGGGCATAGCTGGGCCCAGCAGAGAGGCTCCCCAGACCCGGTGTTGGGGGCAGAACACTGGTTACTCAGCACCACCCTCCAGAGACCAGGACCACCGAGTACAGGCCTTTAGGGGTCCCCAGGGGATACATGTGTGGGAAGCGGCTCCAGCTCCAACCCCAGGGGCAGCCAGCTGCACAGGCCACCGGGCTCTACACCATGGCAATGAGCCCCGGGTGCGGGCAGATGCCTAAAGCCCATCTCGGGGTCTTGACTCAGACTGGGCAGTTCCCAGCCTGGGCCGGCTTCCTCCAGCCTGGGCCTGACCTCCCTGGCTGAGCCTGTGACTGAGCGAGGTCCCAAGGGTGTGGCTGGGACCAGTCATCCAGACAAGACCCCTAGAAGCCCCTCCCGCAATCCCGGGCTCCTCAGATTGCCAGGGTGTGGGGTGGGCCTGGCCTTTCCCTGGAACGCTATGGTCATCCATGTTGGCAGATACCCAGAGGAGCTCACGGCACCTCCTAGAAGCAGAAGTACGTCCCCACTGCATGCTCCTGGGGGTTCTGGGCACACGGCTGGTCCTCTCCACCCGGGCAGAGCTCGTGTCATGAGCACAGCCCCCTGCCCTCTCCCCACGCGGGTGGCACTGCCCTTGCAGAGAGCCCACACCCTCCTCTAGGTGCTGGCCTGCCCCACCCTCTTCCCAGCACTGGTCCCACATGCTCCGGCTCCTAGATTAAGCCCCCACTTGCGGGTGTAGCCGGGTAGGAAGCAGGGATGGGGTCAGTGGGCTCTGGGGGATCCTCAGAGCCTGAGGGTCAATTTAGGCTCATTCCTCTTGGGGGTGTTGGGAAGAAGGGGTGGGGGAGAGGGTGAGAGCCTGGACTTGGCCAGGATCAGATGCCCGCTTCTACTGGGCGACCAGAGAACAAGGGGTGCTGGTGGAGAAGCCCTGGGGCCCAACCCTGAAAGCCAGAGAGACGGCAGGCCCCCTCCTCAGCTCTGGAAGACCAGTTATTCCCAGTGTGCCCTGCATCCTGCCCCCAGGCACTCAGGCTCCCACTTCTGGCTTCTGGCAGATGGGATCCTTTATCTGTCTGCTGGGAAATCCTTGTTTTCATCTACTCCATTACAAGCCCCCACCGGAAACCCTTCACTTTGGGCTTCAAAAGGTCCCAGAGCGAGGCAAACATGCCACCCTTGGGCGCAGTGTTTCTTCTGCTCCACTGTGGATGCTTGGATAAGCAACGTGCTGTTCTCGGACAGGAACAGCTCTCCTCCAGGGACCCTCTTGTTATTTGTCAAGAAGGATGGAAATGAAGCGGGAGAGCAGCAGGGGTCCCATCATCAAACCTACCCAGAGCAGGGCAGGGCAGGGCAGGGCAGCTTCTCCTGTGGGCTCTGGGCTCAGTCCAGACTGTCCCAGTCATGCCACAGACCAGAACCAATCGTACCCACAAGAGTTCCTCCAAAATCGGGGTGCTGTGACCACTCGGGGCTGCTCGGCCTAATCCAGCTGGCACCTCACGGCTCTGGGAAGCAGCCTGGTCTTGGTGACGGTGACAGTGCAGGGTAAAGGCCAGATTTCCCCCCAGCAAGGCCCATCCAAGCACTTTGCAATGGCTTCTATGTGTGGGAGTGTGCCCAGTGCCACGAGACATGAACGTGGGACATGTGAGGACACGGTGTCAGCACGTGTGTGACACAGACACGGAGGCCCCATGGGGTGAAGAGTGCGGAGGCCAGACCAGGTCGATGGGGCATTCCCTGTGAGCCCCAAATGGCTCTAGGCCTGGTAACGGTTTCCCCATAGCTAGCACCATGGACAGTTATGAGGTTGGCGTTGCCCTCCACCCATTTCACAGAGCAGAAAACTGAGTCACAGAGCTTGAGTCCCTCACCAGAGGCCTTGTGTCTGCTGAGGGTCTGAGCCTGTGACTCATGCCAGGGTCCTAAGTCCCGGCAGCCTTTGCTCTCTGCACCCCCTACCAGGCCCCTTGTTAGGGCTGTATTGGGTGGAGTTGCCAAGGTAAGTTTTATTACCTTGTTCCTGGCAAATGCAGTCTACCTCTGCCCGTCCCATCCTTGAGTTCCGGAGGAATCCACCCCACGGACTCATTTCAGGAGATCACGTAACCTGGGTGGGGAGTGGACTCCGGCCACGTCCCGTGAAGTGTCATGTGTGAGCCCTATAAGACGAAGCTTAGATCTGAAAGTTTCTGTTGTACTCAGAATGTCACTTTTATCACATTGCAGTATCTGAAAGAAGAAATAACAGACTTCTGCCTGGGGGCTGCTGCTGGATGAAAGCCACATCTGCCACTGGGCTTTTGGCCAAAGTAATAATCAGTTTGTAGAATGGCCCCTGACGGAGGTGACCGCTTGGGGCCACCAAGGCAGTGCCGGGGACCTCCTCCCCCAGCCGATCCGTCAGCGCCCGGTCCTGACAAGGCACCCCTGCCCCGACGTAGACGCCCGGGCTTGTTTTCTTAATAAGCAAATAGGGTCGTAAATAATGGTTCTAGTGAAAACATCGGGGTCAGATGTCCTAGGGGTTTTTATTGTCAAAATATGGAAGGAAAGCTGTCTTGGGAACGCAGCCTGACATACAGAACTCTTTATGAGCCTTAGTGAAGCCACGTTTTACTTATGAGGCTTTATAAATTTATCATAAATAATTATTAATTTATGATAAATACGATAAATATAAATAATAAATTTATGATTATGATAAACAAAATCATTATCATAATATCATTACAATCAATAAAATTGGTCATAAATAAAATGATATATTGTATCATAAATTTATATCATAAATGTATCATTTTATTTACTATCGCTGCTTTGATCCCTTTCAAGGGAAGAGAACTTTGAGGCCCAAACACATTTCCAAAGCAAAGACTCCTTGCTCTCGTAGTCCCTATTTGCCATCTGCAAGGAGGGTCATTCGCTTCCCAGGCATTGCGGGGCCTGTGCAGGGGGCAGTGGGGCTGGTCAGGGGTGGTGGTGGAAGAAGACATTTGGAGATCTGGGGAAGTCGCCTCTCACGTTGGCCCTTGGCAGAAAGCAAAGGCTCAAAAGGTCAGCATGGAATGGAGTATTGGGAATGGAGTGGGAGCCAGTAGCGGGAGGTTGAGGATGAGCCATGTGAGGGGTGGGCTTCTGGGAACCAAGGCAGAGAACACAGCCCCCACCCCTTGCTGTGCTGGGAGACCCTTTGCCCTCCCTCTGATGCACTTCCTGCCGAGGGGGTGGGAGTGGGAGCCGGGTCAAGCCAGGGCAGCCTGCTCAGAAACATGCAGAGAAGGCAGGAAAGGCAGGCGGTCCCTCTCTTATGGCCCCACCAAGCACGGGTGAAAGCACCCCTCCCCCACACCCCTCACCCCTCCACGTAGGCCCCAGGCTGTGCTTCTTTTCCACCTCTTTGTTCCTGTTGTCCCTCAGCCCGGAATGCCCTTCCCCCACCCTCTTTTGGAGACAAAGCCCTGGCTTCTCACCCTCTAGAAATATCCCCAAAAGGCTTCCTACTCCCCCATCCCAGGCCCCTTAGCCATGGGCTTCCCTCCTGTGCCCTCAGCACCCTTATCTTTGCCCACTGTGGCTCTGTGCCCTGGGCTCTGCTCGCATCTATATATGTGCCAAGTACAGGGCTCCCAGTACATAAGCACTCAGTCACGCTTGTGGAATGAATGGATAATGGAATGATAGGATGAATGAATGAATGAATGAAAAAGTGAGGAAGGAGCCATGGCTGGATCGCAGGCCCTTAGCGGCTCTTGGAGAACAGGCCACAAGCACTGCTGCCCCACATTCAAGCGAAAGGAAAATAAGGCTTCCTGGCCAGGGTGTCAACCCCTTCCTCAACTGGTTTAATAAATGCCTCAGGCAGGGAAATGGGTTTCATGTGTCCCATAGAAAGTGGAAAGAAACCCAGTGGGGAAAGGCCCACAGTTAAGCCCCAAGCTTGTTCTTGGATTTGATTGACAAACTGTTTGTGTCCCAAGGAAAGGCCTCTCCTCTCGCTATGGGCTCCTTGGTGTTCCAACACAAATCCTTCAGTAGTGATTTGCACTGAATTTCATACATTTTGGGGCACAAGGAGAGTCACTAGAGGTTGGCTCGTTAGTAAGGAAAAATGCCCCTTAATTCAAACTTGAAAACAACTAGATTTTGAAACCCAGACAAGAGCTACTTGGCTTCAGAACATAGGACTTCAGTGACTGGTGAAGCATTGATGGATTTGCAGAAGGGATGAAGGGTAGATGGATTTAGACTGAAGCTCGGGACTGAATCCGAATGGCTGAATCCATGCTTTATAAGACACCCACCCCCATGCCACCCCCCACCACCACCACCACACACATCCTTTCAGAATCAGAGAGAGAGGGAAGGACCTTAAAAGCAGACTCATTAAAAACTAAGACCATTTTACTCCTCAGATACCAGGGAAACATCTAATTGTTTAGTTCTCTTCCAGCCACTGTCCATTCCCCTGTGTGTGTGTGTGTGTGTGTGTGTGTGTGAATGCCAGATTAATTTTCTCCATTGGGTTTTGACTTTCTCCATTGGGTTCTCTCTCCCTTTAAAAGGCATTGAGAGGATGGGCCACGGTGATTCAACAGGCAGAGTTCTTGCCTGCCATGCCGGAGACCCGGGTTCGATTCCCGGTGCCTGCCCATGCAAAAAAAAAAAAAAGGCATTTAGAAGGTTGTGATTTATACAAATGCCTTTATTTTTGTTTTTGTGAGAGCACAGAGCAATGAGAAGGGGAGAGTTATTATGAAAGGAAGGTTTACCAGAAGGCCTTGGACAAGAAGGACAGGCGCGTTTTGATATTTATATGATTTGAAGAACTCTCAGGAACCTGGAACACGTGGGGCTCGGCTGGTTTGTGAGAAGAAGGAAAAGGCCAATTTGAAAGGGAGGAGTCTCTCTTAAAGTGGAAGATTTCAGGGGTCTGCTGAGACCACTGTTAGATGTGCGCAATGATGAAAATCCATGTTTCTAGGGAAAAAGCTATGAAGTCTGTCCCCAAGGAAGAACACCAGAGAAACACCGATGAATAGATGAAACACAAAGAGAGGAAGTGACCAGAGGTGCCTCAGTCACAAGACCAGGTCAGCATCCGAATAGGAGTTCTGGACATGCTTTGGATGGGGAAGGATCTGGGGGGAGAAGGGGGGAAAGACACCACGGGCTCAGGCAGCCCTGCTTGTTAAGTCCAGAACCTCCCTGATCCTTTCTTCTTTACTAAACCTGGCCTGGCCTTCACTGATGACCCTCTCCTGATGACCCTGTCTGATGAACTTTTGCAAAGACAAGCCCCTGCCTTCTTCCAAAGGCAGCAGTATTCTGGCAATGGCTTGTCAATAACCATGCACCCATTTTTCTTTCTCTCTCATACCAAAACAAATCCAACAATGTAGACAAAGTGTGGATGCATGAAGCACATTAACAGGGCAACACATCATCTAAACGAGTGCGTGGACAGGAGGGAGGAGTCCATGTTCACCCATTTTGTAGAGACTCCTGGCTGACGCCTACAAAATCTTTGTCTTCTGAGAGACCTGCAGGTGCCTGATGGTGGATATGGTTGATGACGTGGCGGGAGGTCGATGATATGACTTCATCACCAACTCCCTGCTCTGTGTGGCCCCCTCACTCTTCTTCCTATTGAGTAAGAGAGCCTCAACAGCCCATACCATCCAACTCAGATGAGCCCAGGAAAACTGCCTCTCCTCATGGGCTTGGGTTCTGCATTCTTCCTCCAATTCCTGACCTGTATGCTTATTGGCTTGAATTGGGTTTTATATAGGAAAACAGCAATTATGGTTGGCTTGGTGTTCTCCACCTGGTGACCTAGACATGATAAACCTGCAGAGTGGATTAGAGCCTTCCATCTGATTCTGGGAAGAAGATGCTGCTGTCTTTGTTTAATGGAAGGAGGTGGAAGGTGGATTTGCATTGTTGTAAAGTGCTCGAGGACCAGAATGGTAGGAAATGAAATGCAACATCAAAAACACAGAGCTTCAAAAGACTCCACTGGGCGCAGGAGCCCAGTGTGAACATTTCATTGTCCGTTTAGTAATGAGATCCCTGGACCCCTTCCCCCCACCCAGCAAAAGGCCTGGTCACAGCTTGCATCTGCTTTTGTAATATGGTAGTGCTTTGCACTCTCAAGTACCTCCCTTGGCGTCTGCCATTAATAATCCTTTCTTCAAAGCCGAGATGGCCAGGGTGTTGGTCAGTGTGCAGTCACCCCAACCCTCATTGGGGGATGTTGTGAATTATAGCTGGATTATAGCTCCCCAGGCTGATTGCAGAGGACACAAGCCCTGGCTTTACCATTTACTCACCCTCTGTGTGATCTTGGCAATTTGCTCAGCCTAAGCCTTGGGTTCCCCATCTGTAAAATGGGAAAAAGAATAAGCCTACATTGAAGGATTCCTATGAGTATTAAATGAGATGATGCACAGCATCTACCAGATTGGTAGTTACTCGGTAAGTCACAGTTATAGCAATTGCTATTGTCATTTTGTGACAGTGCACACATGTTGAAAGGGAACAATTTATTTAATAGGTCTGGGGTAAACAAGGTTTGCAGGACAGTTTCAATGCATAAAGGGCAAGGGAATTGGTCAAGCTGAAACAAAGTACTGTGTCTTGAGTCTCCCTTACAGAAACAGGGTAGTCTACATGAAATATAGCATTAATGCAATCTTTTATTAATTTTCCTGAAATAACTATTTCACGCAAGATCACAAGATGACATGTCATTGCTGCCACCAACGTTCCATCTCTTTCTGGTAGTTCTCAGAATTTGTGACAGAGAGAATAAGACATTTCCTGAAAAGTTGTATTAAGAGGTTTACTAAGTAAGAATTGCTATGTAATAGAAATTGCAAACAAAAATAAAATGTATAGATTTGATAAGTAACTCAACTTCAGTCTGCAAAGTTTCATTCATTTTACCTGAAATCTTTTGTACCTTTCCTAAGCAAGGTATAAAACCTGACCTGCATGAGCGTCTATATGAATTCTTCTGGCAGTTTCTGCAGCCCCCATTATACCGCACTGTACCTCACTCTCCTCTATTGCACAGAAAATTTAGACACTGGCGAGAATACCCACTCAGTTGTCTCAGTGAAGCCTTACACTTTCTTCTGGTTCTTGAGATATATGAGCTTCTCATCTCCTTTCTGGAAGCGCCCAACCAAGCCCCAATATTGCCTCTTTTCATCAAGAGTTAGGGAGGCTGCAGAGCAGCCAGGACGTACCTTCTTCATTGTTTGCCTCTAGTGGGTAATCTCTTTCTCAACCATGCAAGACACTTCCTTCCCCAGTCATCTCTCCTGCCCCATCTGAACCTGCTCATTCTCTCTCTTTTCTGTAGCACACCATTGACTTACCATCTGGATGTACCTGCCAGTGCCTGGAGCCCCATAGCAAATTTGTCTGAATATACATTCCCCAGTTCAGGAAAAAATAGCCTTCTCCATAACCTTGGAAAAATCTCTACTACAACAGCCTAACAAGTATGCAAACCAGGCTTAACTGGGAGATACTAATTGATGTTCCTTTACAGCTATGCATAAAACCACTGGCTGAAGTGAGTCCAGTGACTGGGAATAGCTTTCAGAGGCCTGGAAATGTTTCTAGAGGTACTCTGGTGAGTTGGGGCATGATATCCAAATAGCCTCAAAGGTGCCCCCAGGCTCCTGCTGTGTGCAGACCAGAAAAGTGGGTTCCTTGGAGAGAAAAGTGTGTGCATTAGACCCTTAGATATCCCTGCAACAGCAGGGCCCTTGATTTCGAAAGCCATGAAAGCTTTTGATAGAATACTATTTTAAAGAGTGTGTGATTTCCAATGCGTTTTTAAAGCTGTTTTCTAGGAAAGGGCTGGTCTCCTTGGATAACAGATTTAGTTTTCAGGAATGAAACAGTCTAGGTTTGTACAATGCATGCCCTAGGAATCCTTGCTCCATCTTAGAAGAAAACTGCATTTAGTAAACCTCACTGACTCAAGAGCAAGTCTGGGTCAACACCAAAGAGGAGGAGTAGAGAGCTGGAGGAAGACCATGGAAATAATATTCCCTTGGAGTTTCAATTGGAAAAGGGAATAAAGATTCATTGCATTTTTGCTTTGGGCCGAGCCCTTCACATAGGCTGAGGAACTCATACTTGCCCACTATGTTACTGGTAATAGCAAGTAACATCGGTAATATTTGGAAATACATTAGTAGCCATATCTCAAGGTTCCCAGCTTCAGTTTCCACTGCAGCATACCTGTAGGAATGATTTTCAAATTGGGTGGGAGGAGGAGAGAAGCATGCTCTTCTCTGAGGCCTCGCCTCTATCTCCTTTAATATCCATAAAAGCCTGAGAAGTACCTGAACCAGGGTTCTGCAGGGTTCAGGTATTTACTAACAAGAGACAGAGCCAGGATTCCAACTCAGGAAGGCTGATCCCAGAGCTTGGGCTGTCCTATTCTTTTCAGACTACAAAACAAAGATGCAGCTCTGAGCTTGATGCCTGATCCCGACTGTGGGAAAAAGAAAAACAGAGATAATTGGCCTGTTGCTTTCCTCCTTCCAAGAGAAAGCAGTCTAAGCCAAGTTTCCAGGAGGAGGAAAGACCTTGAAGTATTTGTGTTCCATCCCCAGCAACCACACCTTTGGAGTACCAGGAGAAAGCAAGGACATGCCTGCTCTTAGAGTAGTATAAGGAAGAGGAGGTCAGGGTGAACGTGGTCCACCAGCAAAGTGTACAAGGCGCTTGACCGTACATAGTGATGAGGAGCTAATCCTCATGGAGTGCTTTGCATTTGTTGCCATGACAACGTTATGAAGTAGATGAGAGTAGCCTCCCAGCGATGGAGATGGACACTGGGTAACCTGCCCAAGATCTCACAGCTAGTGCCTACTGGAGCTGGATTCAAGCCTGCAGTCTGATTCTAGAGCCCACATTCTTCACCATGGTGCTGCCCTGCTCCAACATCCCACCTATTGTTCCCTGAAATCATATATGGAGTACCTGGGAGGAGAAGACACCACCACCTCCGTGCACCCTTGAACCACCCATGCACCCCATCATGAACCACCTTTGCACCCTGTGCTCAGCCTTTTTAAAAGTAAATAAAATCAGGGGGTGCAGGGGTGGTTCAGTGGTAGAATTCTCATCTGCCATGTGGGAGACCTGGGTTCAATTCCTGGCCCATGCACTTCCAAAACAAAAAAACCAAAAACACAAAAAACAAAGAAACAAAAATTCCATGAATGGTGTTGGAATAAAGGGATACTCACGTGGAAAAAGAATAAAATGTGATCCCCACCATACAGCATACAAAAAAAAAAGTAAATAAAATCACAGAACTCCCAAGTTCCAAACCCTCTGGGGTTCCCGCTGGCTCTGTGTGATTGGATTTGTAGCTATCTCTCCAGATTCACTCACATCATTCTCATACACTTCACTGCAGACTTGCGGGCATTTTCTCTCTGTCTTCAATGTCCCCGAAAGCCTTGGCACAAAATGTCCCTATCCTATGGAACTTTTTTTCACCATACCTCTTTGTGGCTATCTCCTTCTCGTCATCCAGGCCTCAGCTTACACTCTCCCCTCACAGTGTCCTCCCAGGCCCCCCGGGAAGGAGCTCATCTTCCCAGACAGGTACCCACGCCACCCATAGGTCTAGGGAACGGCCCTCTTTACTGCCTGTTTTAGTTTGCCAGGCTGCTATCGCAAATACCACAATTGGTTTTGGCTTACACCACATGATTTATTGTCCCACTTTTTCAGAGGCTGGAAGATTGGCATTCTCCCGTAGTGTTCTGTCTGGCCTTGGGTTCCTTGGCTTTCCCATCCTAGGGCAATGTGCTCTCCTGTCTCGTCTGGATTCTAGCTCCTTGCTGTGTCTTTCTCTGACTGTGTCTGTATTTCTCCTACTGATGAAGGCCTCCGGTGATCGGGAGTAAAGCCCAGTCTCATTCAGTTGGGCCACAGCTTAACCAAAATGACATCTTTAAGAGGTCTTACTAACCACGGGTTCACACTCACAGGAGTGCAGACCAAAACAAAGCACATGTCTAAATTGGGTTACATAATTCCATCTATCATACTAAATAATTCAATCTTCCACTCCTTGAAATTGTATTTATTTCCTTGTAGACTATCTGTCTCTTCATTAACAACTGAACTTCAGGAAATCAGGACTCATGGTAGATTTAATCTCTGCCGTATGAGTGTGTCATACGGTTGATCTTCAATGAATATATGTTGTTGAACGCTCTTCTCCCTCCTGTTTCATAACTTAATCCCCTTCTGGGTCTTAACAGCCCATCCTTAAAATTAGTGCATAAGGTGGTCTCCAAATTGTCCACCTAGGCCCTTCTCCTTACTGCTCTCACCTAGGCCTAGTTGAAAGTCATTTTCCATCATTCCCTTGGGGAAAGCTTGTGGCAAACTGTCTCAGGTACCTTCCTGAGCTGAGTTCTCTAACATTTTTCTTGCAATGGGACAGATCCCCCTCCAGATAGGATTGAATTCTCTGGCTAGACAGAATCCTAATCTCCCCACAACTGTTGCTTAAATAATGTTTGTTCTACCACTTCCTGCAAACAGTTTTGCTGAGAGGGTTTATGACATGGTTTAGGAAGCTTTTACTTCCTCTCTCAAACCACCATTACAGAAACTTGTCCCAGGAGCAGCAAGACCTCGCTCCAGCATTAGGCATTCATGAACCCCTCCAAGAGTTCCCATGATGATCTTCATGTCCCAGCTTGGTAGCTGTCACCACCCTAGTCCATCCATAATAGCTTTTACAACCAGCTTCCCTCATGTCGGAATACATAAGCCCTGGTTAAAGTACAACTCAATTCTCATTCCTTTTTTTCTGAAGCCTTCTTCCAAAATGGGAAATCTGCAGTGCTCAAGAGACTGGCTGAACAACTCGAGATTTCTGGCAAGCATAAACATGTGCAGATGTGTTTTTCAAAATAAGAACAGGGCCTTGCAAGCCAGTTTACAAAGGCCTTCTCTCCAAGAAAATGAGGGAAGTTCTAGTTCTGGCAAACAGATCTGAGAAATTGCTGTGGGTTTTTTGGTGTGCATTTAGACTTTGGAGAAGTGTTTCCAGTTTCAGTTGGGAGATGTAGTGAGCTGAAAAGTGTATAACCTCTCAAGGAAAAAAAAAACTAGGTGAATTATAAATTAGTGACTTTCCTTGAATGCATTAGAGAACTGAGGTGATGGAACACCCAATGAGCCCAATCTGGGAAGAGATGGGTGCACAGAAGGAGAAACAAGGGCAGATGTTTGCTTACCTGGGGCAGATGCCACATAAGCTGGTAAGAACCTTTACTAAATTCAGCTTTAAAAGGTTAATTAATTAATAAATCCCATATGTGGGCTAGCATGAGAGAAAATACCCTGTGTGGTGGAGTTCTAGGAGTGTTAGCAGCCCCTTGCAGATTTATTTTCCATGCAGCCCACCATACACTCAGAGGGAAGGTCAGGAGGAGTCCAGAAGCAGCTCCCTCATGGCGCTGGGCTGGGGCAGGAAGCAGTGGCTTTACTCCTCAAGAGGTGGAGCAACAAACATTGCTGGAAATCCACTCAGCTGGAGAAAGGAGTGGCAGCAGTAGATCTCTATCCATGGAGAGGGGGCAGGATGATGTGCCAGACCAAGCTTTATATCTGGTGGAGGAAGACGAACCCTTATTAAGGCCATATCCACAAAACACTGCTTCACGTGACCTCCTCAGACTGAGGCATAATAAGGATATCAGAAGTTCCCCTTCTCCCTTCCCTAACCCATAATAACAAACATCAAGTGAAATAACTGTAATATAGCTGGGAGAGCTACAAGGGACAGATTTTAGCTACAAGGGACAGATAGCACAAATGGAGGACCCAAAACAAAGCAGTCAGATCCCAAAGCAAAGATGGTTGCTTACACTAGGAAAAACTCTCTGGTAAATTGGCCCACAACCTAAACCCAAGTTATTACTAAAGGAATTTAAAGTCTCTGGTACACTGAGGGTAAAACAACAACAAACTTCAAACACAGCCCAACTACTAACTAGATACACTAAAAACCAAGCAGATGGGAAGGAATGCTCATCTCCAAGCACAAAAATACTTGCATATTTATTTGAGTATCTACTATCCTATATTGGGTGTCTGGCTTTCAAGAACAACAAAAACATGGAAAGTATATGAAAAGGCAGGTAAAACACACCTCCAGGATACAAAATAAGAATCAGAACCAGAATCAGATATGACACAGATGTCAAGAAACTTAAAATAACAATGACTAATATATTAAAGATTTTAATGGAAAAGATATAATATGCAAGATCAGATGGGTAATTTCAGCACAGAGAGAGAAAGTCTAAGAAGCAATCAAATGGAAATTCCAGAAATGTAAAACACAGTAACTGCAACACAGATGTGCTCAAAATGACATGACACAGCTAAGGAAAGTATCAGTGAATTTGCAGATAGGTCAATAGAAATAAGCTAAGTGAAAATACAAAAAGAACAAAAGAGATTGCAAAAAAAAATTGAACAAAACACCCACAAGTTGTAGGACAATATCAAAAACTCTAAGACACATGAGTATGGAATTCTGGTAGAAGAGAAAGACAATTGCATAGAAAAATCTTTGAAGAAATAGCATGCAAAAATGTTCTCAAATGAATGACAGACATGTACATACTCAAGTACATATATACTTCAATATCTACTATCCTATAATGGGTGTAGATCCAAGAACCTCACAAAATACGAAGCAGGGTGTTCTAGTTTGCTAGCTGCTAGAAGGCAATATACCAGAAATGGAATGGCTTTTAAAAAGGGGAATTTAATAAGTTGCTAGTTTACAGTTCCAAGGCTGAGAAAATGTCCCAATTAAAACAAGTCTATAGAAATGTCCAATCTAAGGCATCCACGTAAAGATATCTTGGTTCAAGAAGGGCGATGAACTTCAGGGTTTCTCTCTTGAGTGAGAAGGCACATGGTGAACACAGTCAGGGTTCCTCTCTCATCTAGAAGGGCACATGGCGAACACATCATCATCTGCTAGCTTTCTCTCCTGGCTTCCTGTTTCATGAAGCTCCCTGGGAGGCATTTTCCTTCTTCATCTCCAAAGGCTGCTGGCTAGTAGGCTCTCTGCGTCTCGTGGCTATGTCGTTCTTCTCTGGCTCTCTCTGAATCTCTTATTCTCTAAAATGTTTTCTCTTTTATAGGACTTCTATAGAAGTAGTCAAGACCCACCCAAGTGGGTGGAGACATGTCATCACCTAATCCAGTTTAACAATTTAACAATCAATTACATCACATCTCCAGGGAGATGATCTAATTACAGTTTCAAACATACAGTACTGAATAGGGATTAGAAGAAATGGCTGCCTTTACAAAATGGGATTAAGATTAAAACATGGATTTTCTAGGGGTCATACATCCTTTCAAACCAAAACACATGGTAAATAACAAAACAAAAGAAATAAATGAAACCCACCTACACATATATCTAAATCATTGAAAACCAAACACAAAGAAACTATCTTGAAGACAGAGAAAACAAGCAAGCACAATACCTACAGAGAACAAGAATAAAAAATGCAACAAATATTATCAGAAATGATGACAAGGGAATGCCATATTTAAAATTCATAAATGAAAGAAAACCTTATCACCTCAGAATTCTATAGCCAGTGAAAATATCCTTTAAAATGAAGGTAAAATACTCTCTGAGACAAAAACTTAAAGAATTAATTGCTAGCAGACATCATTACAAGTTCT
>PVIY010049698.1:0-16589 GCA_004026745.1 Myrmecophaga tridactyla
TATTTCAAGGGGTTGAATACTGGGGTTAAAATGAGGAGAAAACAAAAACCACAAAACAAAAATCAACGATGTCTGTATTTCAAACTCAACCAGCTTTGGTGACTTTACTAAGAAACAGTTTGAAGCAGGAGTAAGGATTAAAAATGAACTGGATTGGGTTGAAGAAAAACAATATTTTAGGAAGTTAAAGTAGTGACTACGGATGATTCTTAAGAGAAAATTAGCAGAGAAAATTAGGGCCAAAGCCAAAATGGCTTTGGGTTGAAAAAGGATTTTTCTTTTTAAAGATGTGTGGTATAGAAATATATTCATATCATGATGATAACCCAGCAAAGTGATTTAGTAAAGTGGGAAAAATTATTTACAAAAGCAAAATTTTGTGGCCCTTCATTATCCAATAGGGTAAGCACAAGACACATGTGGTTATTTTGAGTTACAAGTAAATACAATCATAAATTCCGTATTGGAAAAAAGTGAATCTGATTTGATTTTTCCTCAATTTTGATTACATCAAAAATGGCATTCATACTTAAAAGTAAATCCTAAAATGTAGCCAAATTTCATAAAGCTTTATATTTTAGATGTAAAAATATGAAAAAAAATCTGAATCATGCTGGGCATGGGGCATTCTTTAACTTTTATACTACAGACTAGGGTGCCATGCATGCTGTGTCCTCAATAACTGTTAGGTAACATTATCACCAACATCAATTTACTCTCTGGATCTTCTGGACTAGTTCCAGGGAGACATATGAAAGCATATGTAAGAACATTACATTACATGTTGCTCTAAGAAGTCCTTGAAATTGTATTGTGTTTACATCTGACTTTTAAAATGACTGTAAATGTGAAAGAAATTTAAAAATAAGAAAGCTCAACCTAAAAATATTATAACTCTTAAAATAAACTACACTTAATTGCAATATTGATTTTAAATATGGAAATTTAAAAAGGCTTGAAATATGCTTTAGAGAAGTTTCTTTTTACATCTGGCTAGTATTTTTTATGAATGTTCAAGTCTTGCTGTTTACGTAATAAGATTTCCTGCTACTTATATTTGTAAAGTATTTTAAGTTCAGTGGTTCTTGCAATTTGGGAAATTTTCCAAACAATATTATTTAATTATTTAATTTTAACCCCAGAACATATCATTTCAGCACAATCTATTTTCCAGAACTGATTTATTTTATTACACTCATTTTTTAAAACATAGTTACATTTTCTCTATTATCCTTAATTCAGTTAAGTAATAGTGAACCATTTGAATTATAATCTTTTCTTTTGTTTTTCCATATATCCTTAATATTTTTATTATCCATTTTTCAAATATGTGTTCCCAGTATAGAGCTTTATTAATGGATTTCTGTGAATTTAAAGATGAAACATTATTTGCCAATTATTTGTTAATTTTCCTGTATATTAGTATTTGCTACACCTAATAGAGGCAGTTTTTATAAGGGGAAACTCAAATGAACAAGCCTCACTTATTTACCGAGACAGAAAAAAAATTCAATGACAAAACTGGATCAAATAATCACAAATGCTTAAAACCATTATTTTAGTATCTACTAAAGTTAAAAGTAAAGATTAACACAAAGCATTTTCCCGTCCCTCTAAAATGCCATGTTTAGTAGCATAAAGTTCATCCAGAAAGGTGCCAATAAGATTATGTCAAATGGAAAAAGTTTGTGAAAACTAATTGTGCTCAGTACAAATGCAAAGACACTTTAATAGGCTCCTTGTAAGTAAAGATATAATAAAACTGATTTTCACAATTTTTGGTCTCCAGAACTCTTAACACTCTCAAAAAACGTTGAGGACCACAAAGAGCTTTTGAGCTTGTGAGCCACACCTATCAATATTTAATATATTAGAAACTAAATGTAATTATTCCAAAATATCATTTTATAATTCATTAAATGTAATGATAATGAACCCATTATATGTTAACATAAATATCCTATCTTTATGTCAAATAACCAAATCTTCTAAAGCATATAAAATTGTGAAAAAGGCATTGGTTAACATTTTTTACAATTATATTTAATACCTGGCTTACTAGAAAATAGCTACTCATATGTTTCTGGAATTCAATCTGCAGTGAAGTGTTTTTTTTGTTGAAATATATGAAGATAATCACCTCAATATAGATTTGTTGTCGGCAAATGGAGATGTATGTTAACATCCTTTTATAATAATTGTTGACAGTTGTGGGAAGTGGCAGAGTAGGAAGCTCTGGGAATCTGTCCCTCCACAAAAACAGTTATTGAACAAGTAGAATTCTCTGGATCAACTATTTTGAAACTCCAGAGTCTAGTGGAACACTGTGCAGCATCCAGGAAGGAGTAGGAGAAAGAAACAACAAGTATCAGAGAGTTTAATAAATATCCAGACCCTCCTTGTAGAAGCTACATTCTCCTTCCCCAGTCTTGAAGCAGGTAGCAGTGGGATCTGGAGTTCAGACTTCTGGCATAGCTCGCTGGTGCCAGATTGATACATAAAGAACTAGTGTTCAAATTTGGTTGTATGTGGACTGATTGCTGATCAATACTTTTGATCAGTTACTTCAGATCACTGAGGGCCAGTTCTGAGGGAGCCATTGCTCCAATTCCTTCAGGGAAAGGAGATAAAGAAATCTTAAAGACATGAACCTTTTTCAAAAATACAAAAAATTTAGGGTTCCATTAACTGGGCAAGTGCTAAATCAAGAAAACATAACTTCAAAAGTCATAGAAGTATTTTCTGGTGCCCTTCCTGGCCCATCCTCCAGCCCTTTACAACATGAGTTGGCAATCCCATTGTGGATGCCTGACCCAGTTCCAAAGGAAGCAAAGTGGTCCCTGTGTGAATACTGGGGTGAATGTATATTAGCGCCGAACAATTGGGTGAAAGTCTGAGAGACTGAAAAAGGGAATTTACCTGAAGCTCGCAGTCCCAGCGTTTGTCCTGAGGGCAGATATGTGGCTTGCAGAAAGCTGGAACAGTGTGAGAAACCATTAAGTTGAAGCAGCCTGGGGCAAGACTACCTGTACTGTCACTCAAGAGAGCGACCAGGAGGGGATAAAAGTATATTTCAAAGGGAGTAGAAGGGGCAGTCATGTAAACTTCTATTAACAGTAAGTGGGAAATTTCTAAGACTTTAACAAGACAAGTCTAGGGAAAGAAGCAGGCTCCATGGCTCCATACAGGCTCAGATAAGACAGAGAGGACCTCGCGCTTCACAGCTGCCTTGGGCTGATTTTGATAGGAGGGCTAACTTTGAAGGAGACCATTCAAAGAAGAGATAATTTACAAAACCAGTGAAAGGGGATTTTTACTTTGGTTTGCTTGTTTTGTTTAACACCTGCATTCAAGAAAATAGAGGTCATATTACTAAAAGTGTTCATATTGAGGAACAGAGACCTCCAAGGCTAAATCCAAGAGATGACACTTTAAAATACTGAATGTATAGTGTGCAACAAAAGATTATAAGATAAAGAAAAAGGAAATGATGCCCATCCAAAGGAGCAAGATGAAACTCCAGAAGGTCTAAATGAAGAGGACCAGAAGATGTACTTAGCAGACAGAGTCTTTAAAAAAATTATCTTCAATATGCTCAAGGAAATAGAAGAAAACAGGTAGGAGAACAAAAGGATATGAGGAAGACAATGAATGAACCAAAGTGAAATAATGAAACTGAAGAAAAGAATAACTGAAATGAAAAATTTCCTACACAATTTCAACGGTAGATTGGAGATAGCAGAAGAAAGAACCAGTGACCTTGAAGACAGGGCAATTCAAATTATTCAGATTAAGGAGCAAAAAAAAAAAAAGGATTTAAAAATGAAAAGAGATTAAAAGACCTGTGTGACATCAAGCATGCCCCACTGTATGCATTATGAAGTTCCCAGAGGGAGAAGAAAGACAGAAAGGGGTAAAAAGAATATTCAAAGGAATAATGACAGAAAATGTTCCAAATTTAAGTGAAAGATATGAAAATGCACATTCAAGAATCCCAATAAGCCTTAAACTCAAAGAGAACAATACCCAGACACATAATCAAATTTCCCAATACTAAGAACAAAGACAGAGCTCTAAGAACTGTGGGAGAAAAGCAACAGTTGTGCACAAGGGAATCCCAATAAGATAAATTGCTGATTTCTCATCAGAAACTATGGAGTCAAGAAATAAGTGGTGTGAAAGAAAACGATTGCCAATCACAGGCCACAGTGGCTCAGAAGGAAGAGTTCTCATCTGCCATGCCTGAGACCTGGGTTCGATTCCTGGCCCTTGCCCATGCAAAAATAAAAATTAAAAAAAAAGAGAGAGTCTCTTCTTTCAAGTTTGTCTTCAAAAAATGAGGGAGATATTAAAACATTGCCAGATACATAAATGCTGATAGTGTTCATTACCATTAGGCCTTCCTTACAAACAATGCTAAAAGCATTTCTCAAGACTGAAAGGAAGGGGAACCAGACAGTGAATCAAAACAGCAACAAGAAATAAAGTCCTCTGGTAAAAGTGAGCATAATGATAATTATAAATGCCAGTACTGAGAAAAAGGAGTCAATTTAACAAGAATACATAAGAATTATAAATACACATCCAACTAACAGCAGAGCCCAAGAGCATGTGAAGTAAATATTGTCAGATTTGAAGGGAGAAATTGAAAGTTCTACATTTACAATAGTAGACTTTACTATACCATTTCAATATTGTATAGATTATCTAGTCAGAAGTTCAATAAAGAAATATTGGACTTGAGCAATATTATAAACCAACTAGACTTCACAGACACATGTAGAGCACTTCACCTAACAAAAACAGTAAGCACATTCTTTTCAAGTTCACATAGATCAAAAGAATGAAGGTGGACAAATCATATGAAGGTGGCAAAAATCAACTCAAAATAGATCATAGTTCTTAATTTAAGAACCAGAACTATAAAGTTCCCCAAATAAAACATTGTGAAGCATCTTCATGACCTTGTGTCAGGCAATGGTTCCTTAGACTTTATACCCAAAGCACAAGCTACAGAAGAAAAGAAAAAAAGATTAATGGGACTTCATAAAAAAATAAAACTTTTGTGCTTCATAGGATATTATTATCATGAATGAAAAATGACAACCTACACAAGAGGGTGATAATATTTGGAAAATACATATCTGATATGTGTTTAATACCTAGAATATTTAAAGAAATCCTTCAACTCAACAACAAAAAGACAAAAGCAGCCAAATTTAAAAATGCACAAAAGACTTGGAGAGACGTCTCTCCAAAGAAGATACATAAATGGCCAAAACATGCATGACAATATGTTCAAATCATTAGCCTTTATGGAAATGCAAACTAAAACCAACATGAGACACCATTTCACACCCACTAGAATGGCTACTATTAAGAAAAAAAGAAAAAGAATAACTACAAGTGTTGGAGAGGATATAGAGAAATAGGAACACTCATTCATTTGTGGTCGGTATGGAAAATGATGCAGATGTGGTGGAAGACAGTTTTACAGTTCCTCAGAAATTTAAGTGCAGAATTACCATATCATTTGGCAATCCCACTTCTACGTATATACTCTGAAGAATTGAGAGTGGGAACTTGAGGAGGTATTTGTTCATTGATGGCCACAGAGGCATTATTCACAATTGCCAAAAGATGGAAGCAGCTCCAAATGTCTATCAGCTGAGGAATGGATGAATAAAAATGGGGTATACACACATGGAATATTGTTCTGTCATAAAAAAGAATGAATTTCTGATACATGTGAAATATGGATAAACCCTGAAGACATCATGTTGATTGAAATGAACCAGACCCAAAACCACCAACATTGTATGATCTCACTTATATGAAATAATTAGAATAAGCAAATTCATTGAATCAGACAAGAATATAGTTTACCTGGAGCTGGAGTTGGGGTAGGAATGGGGAGTTAATACTTAAATTGTACAAAATTTATGTTTGGGGTGATGGAAAAGTTTGATAATGGATGATGGTGATGGTAGTATAAGATTTTAAATATAATCAACAACACTGAATTATATACGTGAATGCTGTTAAAAAGGAAATTCTGGGTTTATATTTATGTTATTAAATTAATATTTTTAAAAAACAAAACGTAGAACTGTACAACACAATTTATCCTAATGTATGCCATAGACTAAAGTTAATAGTACAAATTACAAAAATACTCATTCATCAATTATAACAAATGTACCACACTAATGTAAGCTGTTAAAATGTGGTGGAGGTATATCAGAACTCTGCATTTATGCATTATTTTTTCTCTAATCTTGTACCTTCTCTAATAAAAAATTAAAAATTAAAAAAAATCACAGGTCCTTTTTGACCCTATACCAGTATTTTCAAGTGGGAGTTTCTTAAAGATTGTTTTGCATTGCAAAATCTTAAATCATCTCATGTGAAGTTTTGTATTTTGTTGCATTAAATTCATTGGCATATCTTACACTTTGAATGGATGTTTTACTAATGCATAATTTTGTATACTTTTTGTTATCGTTTGATTTTTTGACTTCATGTTATGCAATGCCATCAGTTTGTTATTTGGAATACATGAATTCATTGAGTTAAACAAATGTTCTAGGTTTTCACACAATTTATTATTTAATATTAAGAAAAATATAACAAGTGTTTTTGTCACCACCAGCCTCACCAAAAGAGTCTTTTAACTATTGGGAAATTGTCAATCTCACTGTGGCACATATGAGTTTCTCAAAAATCTAATTTTCACTTGAGAGCTTGAATTTTATCATTGGAAATAATTATTATCATTTTTTTCTCAAAGTGAAAGTCTCATTTTTTTTTTATTTTTCAGTAAATGTCTGTCAAATACCTAACTCTGAATAATCATAGTCTATCTGCCAGTTGTTTTCTCAAATAAAAATGTTCTATTAAGAAGAGGCTAATTCAGCTCATGACATTACCAATCACACAAATGATTTTTTCAAAGAAACCATCGTCCTTACAGATGTATTAGAAGTGGTTTCAGTGTATTTGACATTCCTTTATATAATAAATCAAAATATATTTGCCATAGGGTTGAGGTTTAGTACAATGAATTTTTAAAATTTAAATAAGGACAATATTATATGGAACATGCTTAAAAATGAACAAAGGAGAAACAGCAATGCCTATTGAGGAGAACCATAATGACAATAAGCAGAATTTGGGGCCACTGACTTGATTTGCACTGAGGTCAGTAATTTTATCCATCATTGTTTGCTCACCATGAGTGAAAATGTCACCACAATAGAAAAGGGAAATAACACCTTATTACTATTACCAAATTTTTTTCGAGATTGTGGATCCTTTGAAGGCTCTCTGGGATCATCCAGGATGGAGAGATTACAATATGATGAGCTCTGTAGTAAGGAAAGGAGCTATAAGATTGGGTTGGCTTGGTATTAACAGTCTTATTGAACACTCGATCATTAAGTACTTTGTAATTTAATGCAATTTGTTAGAGGTGAAAATGAATCCTTACAATTATGAAGTCCTTACAACTATTTTTTACACACATGAACTTCATAAAAATCTAGGGTTCCATGAGCCCACTTTCATGACTTCTCATGCCAAAGACTAACTTTGACATAGTATTATCCAGATTCAAAGATTACAAAATTGGTGTACAATTTAGGCTACAACATAAAGCAACCTATGCTCTCTATTAATTATACTACTTATCTTCTCCCATTCCACATATTAACCACCAGATTGACAATAAACATTTCATCTTTTCTCATGACAGAGAGCATGGAAAAGAGTAAGAGAGCTCTCAAAACTTAGTAAAGGAGATGCTTCCTTCTGAAAGCAAATGGGAGGAAGCAGATGAATTGATTTCCAACTTCATCTCTTCCATCACAGACTTGCCTCGGGCTGAATCTGGTCATCTTTAATTCTAAAATCAGACAAGTGTAACTGTGCACATTGTTTGTTTTGCACATGCATGACTTAATGGAAACATGGTTGCTCAGCAAGGCATAAAGGTTATCTAAAACAAAATCCGATTATTCCTTCTCAGTGTAAATCCAAAAAGGAACAGGTTGAAATAGATTTTTCCCCGTTTAAATATAAATGAACTGAAATGGTTAATCATGACGATTAACATTATATATCATTATCAACATTCTAGATCATGAATTTAAGTTGCAGCAATAGCATATAAGACAATACAAGGGAAAATTCTCCCCTATATCAGATCCTGAAACATCTAAGATAATGAAACCCAGTTAATAATGCTGTGCACTGTTTGACAAGTAGTATTTTTACTTTCTCGATCCTAATTCAGACTTTTATTTCAGATCCAAAGGTGCCTCAATGATCCTCATGCAATTTCATTGTCATTCATACTCATTGAAGTGGAAGAATTTCCAGAAGGAAAGAACAGCACTCCATATGCCATATTTTAATATTTCATTAATAAATAATCATGACATAAACAATAAAATAAATAAATACACATGAGAAACTATATTAAATATTTTCACAGTGCCAATAACTTTGGAACAGATTTACTCCTTTTATACACAAATTTTGATGCCACTGTATCTTTTATTTTTAATAAATATTTTCTTCTTTGACACTGTATACATTTTCTCATTTTCCTGTAAAACTAGATGGCTATATATTTAAAAATAGCCAAAAAGAAGCAGGAGCTTCAAAATGGGTTGATTTTCTACTTTACCTACAATCACATTCTTAGATCAATTTGATTGTTCAGAAAAATTAGGGAAGGATATAGAAGCTGATATGAGTTGACTGATAGATTTGAGATAAAGCTCAAAACATCTTACATAAGTTGTAGTTAGATGTCATCAGACATTTGCCAGAAATTCATTTCTTTTTTTTCCCTTTTTCATTCCTTAATTACTGATCAATTAAAGACAGTGCTGAAAAAGAGTAAATATATATAAAATATATTTTTAAAAAGTATATATTTAAAGATAAATCTATCTTTATCATAGTTCCAAAAGTAATATATTTAAATTTTAGAACATGAATATCACTTAATCTTGACCAGGAATTTTCTAAGTAGTCTTTCCCAGCCCCTATATATTCATCTGAATGTTTTACTCAACTTTCTGAATGTTTCACACAAGCCTCTGTAATGCCATTGAACCTGAAACATTAATGATGTGGCAGACATATGAGTTTATAAAGTTACAGTCAGACTGCTATATATATATATTATTTTGTCTACATGTCAGGAACTTTTATTGCATGAAACTGGAACACAATCTATTTATAAGTATTTTCAAAGAATAGTTTGTGCATTCTTGTTTCTCTAATGCATTAAATCCTAACAATCATGCCTAGATCTCTGTGCAATTTATCTTATAAAATAATCACCACTTGGTAGATTATTGCACTACTTCCTAATTTACTGTAAGAGTTATAGAGATATTTTCTATCAAATTTAAATATGTGGACTGTGGAACTTATTTATATCAGTGTTTAAAACAAGAAGCTTGTGTTTCATTCTATACTTTCAAATTTTACTTAACTACACTATGTTGTTTTTAGAATTTTGATACTTTTTTTGGTTCACATTCTATGACTGTGATATTGGAAAATATTCCACAATACTGGATTCAAACTATTTTGGTGTACAAAGTTTTCAAAATGTTTTATTCAATAGTCATACTCTGTAGATATTTATTGAACAACTATTTTATGGAAGACACTATAAGCAGGGATTTTGAGGGATTTCCCCTATTAAAACTTAAGATAATCTATTCTGAAATAAATCTGTCCAAATATTGTGAGTGCCTCCTCGAGAGGATTCCGCTTGTGGCATGGCTTTCTCCTGGACAAACTCCTCTACAATATCAGCTTCTGATGTTAGTGGTATTAAGAGGGAATTGCAAACGGGTGCTCTCTTTATTGCTGAGGTACAGACATCTTTTGGTGGAAAGGGTACTAAGATTTTAGCTCCAACTGTCTCCTTTTATCGAATTATATTTGCATCTTATATTAGAGAAACCCCTCTATGTTTCAAGCATATGGACATTTTGCATCCCAAGTTTGTTACTGGGGTAAGCTTTTCTTCATTTTCTAATTATTGGTCATTTTATTAAAAAAATTCTAAGTGGATATTAAGACACCTATGCTCACATGACTATCCAGAAAATTTATTGGAGGTTTCATATAGAATTGGACATATATTCATAGATCCAACCGAAAAGAATCTCAAATATAAAGAAAGAAATATACAGACCCTATGTTCTAAGGCCTGTGCTCTGTTGCAGTCTCCAGAGCAGTTTGGTGGAACCAGGAAGGTAAAAACTGCAGAGGTAACCCTTGAAGCATCTGATGATAATCATACTTCCATAGCTGGAGGAATTCATAGAATTTGGAGATCAGAGAGGAGCCTTCCATAGCAGTTACTAAATATTACTATTTTGTAGCAATATGAAAAACTGCATGCATTTATTAGGTTATATTCATCCATTACCTACAGTAAAGAAACATGCTCTTTGACTGTTACTGTTGACTCTTTCTACCAAACATATCTATCTTTACCTCACCATCATATTTACAACAACTGTGGCAATTGCTTTAGACAGACATTTTTATACAGAGACTATCATTTTCCTTTCTGAACCAAAGCCAACTGAAACTAGAGAGAGAAACATATTATGCAATTTGGCTCCTCCAAAACAACATATCTGAGCCTTAAGGAGTATAAATACAAATTTATGTGAAACTGTGGTGGTATGAAACTGTATGCACCCCAGAAAACCATGTTCCTAAATCTAATCCATTATTGTGGTGTAAACTTATCACATGTAAGACCTTTTGATAAAGTTACTTCAGTTAAGTTCTGTCCCACCTCATGGTACACAATTACTAGAGATCTTTATAAGAGAACAAAATTCAGACAGAAAGAGAGGAAGCCATGAATAGAAGACATTGAAATCAAGAAGCTGAATGCAATCAAAAAAGGGAGAGACCAGTAGATGCCACCACATGCCTTGTTAGGTGATGCAGGAACCCAGGAGCACTGTAACTGGTTTGGGAAGAAAGCATCACCTGAGGATGCCTCAGATCTGAACATTTTCCTGGCCGCAAATCCATCCGCGAATAAATTACCATTGTTTAAACAAGACTTGTTTTGTGGTATTTGCTTTGACAGCTTAGGAATCTAAAACAGAAACCATGGATCCACAGACAGAAAAGAAAACAGGTGAGAATGAGGCATCTGCTCCTTGTCCCTTTCCTTTAGGAAATGACAGACAGAGGCTCCAAAAGCAAAAAAAAAGTTGTAAATAATTCGTGTATGTGTACACTGGTAGCGAGCAGAGTAAATTTAATAATCGTTATTGCCAACCCTACATAGAAAAAAATACCCAGCTAGTTTCTAAAGTGTCAGGATGTCCAAACTACAAGAAGAGAAAAGAGATCAACAGTGGGAACAGGCTTCCACTGGGGGTTGGACAGCTCAGCTAAAGGACGTCAGGCCTCAGACAGGCCATGGCCCCTCTTCCCTGGATGTGCAAAGTCTTGATCTCTCCAAGGGAAGACATGCAATTATAGAGACTGGGGCAAAAAGTCAGCTACAAAAAAAATGAATCAGAAATTGTGCTCTCCTATTCCCAATGTAAAGGGAGTACAAAAGAGTAGAGGGCACAGATAACAGTTCAGAGTAGCTATTTCTCTTAATCCAGAGGCTCTAGGAGGCAGAGGCAGAGACAGAAAGTATGTGCTTTGGGACTGAGCATGATATCAAGTTGTCCAGCCATTTCAGCCATTTTTTTTTTTAATTTATAGTAGAAAGGCTTGGGTATGAGACAAAATTAAGCCTTCATGAGGTGATGTTTTATTTTTCTAAATTAAGTGCCAATGAACAAGAACAGTCAGAATATCCACTTCCAACAGACCTAAACAGACTATTCATCTGAATTATTTGAAATCCTGGGAACCACATAGCATTGACCCAGTGATAAATTGAGTAAATTACTTGTCTTATTCCATCAAGATCCAAGCACAAAGCCCAGTAACTTCTTGCCCTGTTGAGACATTGGCCAAATCATATTCTGCACCTCAGAGATGCTGACTTCGTGTTTTTTTCTCTGATGACTGTGTGGTTTCCAGAGAAGGCTATTTTGTTGGCTCAGGCTAACCATATTTATTTATGCTTCCTATTTTTGCTTATTTAATGCTGCATGACCAACAAACCTGAAGTGAATTCAAATGGTCATTTTAGCTTTCACTATTCACCAGCTTCATTGGACTCAGCTAGGACATTCTTGTACAGACAATTGGGCAGGGAATTATGGAAAGCTGGGTTTACCAAGGACAATAGGACAGCTGGGCATCTCTCATTCTTACCCCCCCTCCCCAACTCTTTCTCTCCTTCTCTCCAGGTGGTTTGAAGGCTTCTCCTTCTCTAAGTAACTTTGGTCAAAATAGTCAAAAGGCTAATCCAAATTCAAAAGGAAAGGAAATAAACTCTACCTCCATGAGAGCAATTTGAAATATCTTGTGATTTGCGACTTATCTTTAAGATACTTTAAATAGCCTCTAAGAAGTAGTTTCTCTTAATTTTTTATAGCAATTATTTGCCGAAATATTTACTTTATGTTAGAAAAAATCTTGTGAAAATGAAAATGAAATAGGAAGATGTTCATTTTAAAAATATAGGTGCCACTATATAAATGTAAGGGGAATAAAATGTGCAATGAAAATTTGTCATAATCCAACCTAAAACTTGGCATTTTGGTTCTTGTGTAATCCCAGAAAATATTGTGAAAATATAATTACACAGAAAACATTCTACCTGAAATTTATTGATAATAAAAAAATCTCTGATGATTCCTGACATTAAGTTTGTTATATTATCCTGTCATTCTTATTTGACCTTTTGGAGACTGGAATGATATAATACTGAGATACTAATACGTTATTTATTCAAAGACTCTAAAAACTGAAATTGAAAAAAAGAAAATAAACTTGTTTCCAAGGTTTAAAGACAAAGAGAGAAATACACAAAAATAAAAAGAGAATCTAGGCAAATTTCAAAGGTAAATACTTGTCTGTTGTCACTTTCACTGCTATTTTCTAACTGTATGGGCCTAACTAGTCTTTTGGCATTCATTTGTAGAGAATTTATTTTTCTAGTTAGGCATAGCTGAAGTTGATATGATGCAAATGGAGAGATCACCAAGCCCTGCAATCCTTAGAGTCATGTCAAGTTTCTTAATCCTAGGGTCAAAAAGGAATATATATATATATGTACAGTCTTTGGTTTAATTGATATACTATTTTTTCTTAAGTAATTTAAGTAATCCTAATAGTCATATTTATTTTTTGTGCTTCATTTCTAAGAGTTACGTTTTTTTAAGAATGAATACATAAATACTCTTTAAACCTACTAAATTGAAACTACTCAGTATGTTGTCTTATTTCAAGGAGAAACTTAGAATGACTTTACTTCCGGGTCTGCTGTTAACCGAGTGAACTTGGAAATGGACCAGTCTCCAAGTAGACACATAGACCCACTCTGGGTCGTTACCACTATGTGTACCTATTAAACAAGCTGACATTTTTCCAGGGTCTTTGCAACCATCATGAGGCCTCATGAGGGACTTATAAAAACACAGTGAATAAAAAAAATGTCTTAAAGAAACCTAAAAAAAAAGAAAATCTTCCTAACTAGATGGTATTATTAGCAGCTGGGTGCACATTTTAGGGACTTGGAGCCAAAGAAGATTCCCTCTGACTGAACGCTGCTGTGGTTCCTGCTCTGTAGAGCCAACTTCATTCTAAACTCTTTGCCTCTGGTATAGGAATTAGTTTCCTCTGACCATGTCCACTGTTGTCTATCTTACAAACATTTCCCCTTGTAAAATGGGGCACTCTCATTGCTTCTAATTAATTATGTACACTATTTCTTCATAATGACTTTAGCTAGCCTTTGTCCCTCATGGCTTCAGTTCAGCTTCAAAGCTGACTTATATTCATAACCATTTCAGCATCAATACCCATTGCTAATTAATTCATAGAACCGGTATTTCCTCATTTAAATTTTTGTATATTCCTTTTGTATGTTCCAAATAATATATGATGTCCTAGTATATTGTAAGAAGCTTTCTCTTCAACATTTTGTACCCATTCCAAGTTTAATATGTGGGAATCAAAATGGTACATGGTATCAGGGAAATGTCACTGGAAAGAAACTGCAGTAAGAGTGAGTGCCATGTATAGTTCATCTGGATTTCTGATGGGAAATAATCTTGCAGTGATAAATTGAAGCCAAATGGTCAAGGACTTTGAATGCCACATTAAATTGATATGATTCTATTGACTGTCAAAGGGAATCACTTAGAAATTTGTGAATATTTAGATAATACTATCAGAATTGCACTTTAGAAAAGTTAACCTGGAAATGTAGATGGGAGGCAAAACGACTGAAGATAGAGAAATACAGGTAGAAGATATTTTTTGCAAATGTTCAAGAGAGATAGGTTGGATTCCAGAGTTGTGTACTGAGGTACATCGATTTCATTGACTAGGTTGGATTGAGAGAGGAATTTGTGACCTTAAGGGTACCTACTTTTTGCATCTGTTCTTCCTTTAGTATCTCTTTCTGCTTCACCTCTAAGATACTTTCTGCTGATTCACACGGCAAGCTGAATTAGTCATTTCCTTATACTATGCATGATTCCATTCATATTCAGGCAAAATTCTAATAACATAATAAAGGCATGTTTCCAAACAGTAGTATGCATATGCTGACTCATAAGAAAATTTATTTTCAGATCACTGCAAGTATTAGGTCAAAACTGGGTCATAACCCTACTTTTCTCAAAGATCCTACACCTCTCCAGATATTTTTAAAAACCTGATGGACCTATTCTTATCTTTAAATTAGAAGTATCTTCAACAGGAGAGCAAAACTTATGCCCCAAATTAACAATGATTACTTTTTAATACAACCCATTGTTTAACATGCATTATGTAAATTAAAAGTGTATTTTAATCTTCTCTGAATTTATTTTGTCAATTAGCAACTTTACTAAGTATTTCAAAGTAGCTAAAAAGTTTTGTCTCATTTAAGAAAGTTATATTTTTTAAAATGTGATGTTATTCTCTAAATCATGGTGAGCATTTTCTTGGACCTTGTGAATGACATTCTCACATCTCTGTGATATTAGCTCATGAAAGAAGCCAGAACAGAATGCTTTATCAGCAAATACTCACATTTTACTTTCACACCCATGGGAGACATTCTCATTTTAGCTGACAGCTGTAAATTTTTATAGGTACCATGTGATATCTAGTACTAGCAGTTTGCCGGCCACTTTGTCAACTGTGTTGACATTTGATAACCAGGCTATACCAAAAAGGACTTTTCAGGGAGACTGGTACTTTTTACTTATTGACTAGGAGTAGCACTATGATAAGACATTCAATTTCCTTAAAGCAAGCAGACTGAGCTCTGTCAAGAGTAATTCCATTGCTATCAATTGTACCTGTCAGAAAGGACATTAGTGTATGACCAACTTATGGTAAACAATACCCATCATTTTCACAGAAAAATTGTGTTAAATAGAGGCCACAGAAACTAGAGGTCTGAAAAAGTTTTGCATTTTTTTCATAAATTATGTAATACAAAATCTGGCTTTTCTTATTGTGCTCCAAAGAATAATTTGTCTTCCTTGACACCAAAGGAGAAAGAAAATATCTCTATAAATCAACTTTGAACTTTCATTTCAACATGCATTTGCAAACTTTTACAGTGTATATTTAGGCACTTTTTGTTGCTAGTGCATAAGGACGAACTGTAAACACATTTCTTGCTCTTAAAAATGTTTGAACCATTTGCTGCCAGTCTGTAATTTGTCTGTTCATTCTCTGTTTTAACAGAGTTTTTCACAGAACAGACATTTTTAAGTTTTTTGAGGTTTAATTTATCAATATTTCCTTGTTTGGACTATCCTTTCAGTGGGAAAAAATGTCTATTGCCAGATCCCAAAGATCTTTTTTATTTTCCCTAAAAGTTTTATAACCATTATACATTTAAATTCATGAACCGTTTTGAGTTAACTGTTTTATAACCTTTGAGGTATAGATCAAGATTCATTTTTTGCTTGTAAATGCCCAATTGGGCCTTCACAATTTGTTAAAAGTCTACCCTCCATTGGTTTTCTTTTGAATCTTTGTCAAAATTCAATTGGGGTGCGCGTTTTAGTTCGTCCTCCAGAACAACTACTAGATAACCAGAAACAATACAGAACAGCTCCCGGAACCACGATAGTGACCGAACACACAGCGCGCCCAGAACGGGAACAGCTTAGACCGACGGCAACTGGCCGGATCTGTGAGTTCCCCAAAGCCGCGGCGGCCGGCGCCCCTCCACCATAGGCGGCTTCGCGGAGAGAACGGAAACAGTAGCAGGGACTGAATCCAACCAAGCGCCAATTGCGGCATTAATAAACAAATTCTGATTACGAAAAATAGCCCCCAGCTCACGCGAAACCGGGCAAGTCAGAAGTCGCTTAGTGGGCTAACCGGAAAAGCGGAAAGGGGACAAAACGGGGGTTTTCCCGGCGGCTGCTACGGAGACTTGGCAGTCTCCAGAT
>PVIY010049699.1:0-16587 GCA_004026745.1 Myrmecophaga tridactyla
TGATGCAGTTGCCCTTCAGCCCCTCTGGCCTGAGGGGTGGGGCTGGGGGAAAATGTCTCATCCAGTTCTACGTATGAAGTCTTCATCCCTGTGTCTGGCAGGGAAAGGCTTTAATCACGATTGTCAAATATCACAGGATATCTGGGGTTACCTTATTGTTAGGTAGGTCTGTATCTTTTGATGAGGCCCTTATACCATGAATTTAGGTGGTTAATCCTAAATCAACCACTTTTAGATGAGCAACAACAACACAAAAATTCCAAGACCATCCCCTGGACCCCTCTCCTAGCAGCAGTTGCTTGGGAACAGCAGAGGGATGCATGAGCTGCAGCATTCTCTTTCCTGGCACCCCAAGGAGAGGTGCCGGGTCCAAGAGGACCACCTCTGGGCCAGTTAGATGATCTCCAGCTTTGTCCTCTCCTCCCTGACTGTCCCTTGAGGCCCCCTGGCCATTGGTCAGGTTGGCTTTGAGGGTGCTAGCCTTGCCTGGGCGGTGGCCCAGAGAGGAGACAGATTCTTTCCATGCTGACTCAGCCCTGAAGGGGGACTGGTCATCCCTGAGGGCAGCAGGTGTTATCCAGCGAAGAGAAGGCACATCTGGATTCCTCGGGGCTGCCTAGCCCAGCTTCTCCCCTTGGGGAAAGAGTCCTCTGCAGCCCACCATCCCTCAACCTGGGGTGAGTGTCCCTAATTCCTGATGTACAGGCTACCCTACACCTTGGCCCCTCACTCTGGGCCGGCCCTGCCCCCATGTATGGCAATGCGGATTCAAGCATGCCTCCCCCAGAGGCTGTATCTTATACCAGTGAACTGATGCATCGTTTGTTACCTAGATTCCTGTATTGCGGGGTATGTGGATTCTTCCCAATGTGAGTGATTGAATTAAAGAGACAACAGGGCCCAGCTGAAGAAATAACAGGCTTTGGGCTAAAGCTTGGCTCACTGCCAACCCTCTGTGCCTCTCAGTTTTCCAACCAGCTCATTGGACTCACCTCTAATGACAACATCTGACCTGCGGGACAACTTGGAGTGGTGGGTTGGAGGAATCCCTGGCACTTAGGAGGAGCACAGCGATAGGACAATGGCATGATCATGGAAACGTGCAGTGGGCATCTGTCTCCATGTGGATGTCTTTCCTGGAGGTGGGCTCAGGGGTGGAAGGGGTGACTGCTCTTTGGCTGGCACCGCCTAAAAGCTGCAGAACTATAGCAGTGCTTTGCTGCATCTCCACAGCCACCACCGTTAAGCACTCTCACTTGAATATTCCTATTGCATAAGTTAGCAGGTATCCAGGTAGTCACTATCTCAGCTCACCCTGTTGTGGATTACTAACCAGGTGGAACTTCTTCCCTGAGTCCTCTTCTCTCTGCATGGTAGCTTGCTGTCCCATGGGGAGACATGCTTGGGAGATGAGGGCTCACCAGCACCCAGCATTTTGGTGGAGTAACAGGTATTGGGGGACAGGTGTGTCCCCTTGGCTGTCGAGTTTGCTTCTCTGGGTCTCAGTTTCCTCAACTCTAAAATTCCTTTAATGGGTCAAGAACTAATGGTAAAATTAATCACTGTGCCTAGGCTTTTTTTTTCTTTCTTTAAATTACTTGAGCTTTCTAACATGCAGCCAGGTGTGCCCCCTGAAGGGAAAGACAGGCTGGGTGGCTGGATGGGCTCTGGCCTCTACTGCCTGTCTCGTGTTCTCCTTTTCCTTTCCTTGGAGAATATACAAGTTCTCCAGAGATGTTTATGGAGCCCCTTCTCCACAAGCCAGGCTTGAGCTGGACTGGGTTCTTCACTGGGCTTCTGACTTAGAGAGTGCTCCGGCTGCATGCCCTGATTCTGCTCAGTCTTCCATCATGACATGTGCCTGGTGCTGGCTCACCTGGCCAGATCCCAGTGCCAGAGGGACCGGGAATGCATCTGCCTTCCTTCTGCAGATGCACAGGGCTGGCACAGGTGGGAGCTAGGCACAGGGATGGCACAGATAGGAGCTCAAAAAAAACTCCTCCCCCAGCATGGGCCCTGTCTGCCCAGTGAAGCTCTGTGGACCCAGGGACCATGCACACCCAGCCTAGCAAAGAGCAGGTGCCTAGCACATTTGTGCAGTGAATGGCTGTGAGGCTGGTGGCGTGCCTGGCCTGCAATTCCCTCAGTGTGGCAAGGAAGGGACTGTTCTCGGGCCTGGTCTCCAAAGCCTGGACTCCAGGGCTTTCAAGGGCTGCAGGGAAGGAGGGAGCCACCTTCAACCTGGCAAAGGGGCAGAACCCCCTCTGCGAGCAGGATGCTAACACTAATCTCCAGTTCAGCTGGCATCCCCAAGGGTCCTCCCTGGCCCCGTCCCCTGCCCCTGTGGAGGAGAGGAAAGGTCAGCTCCTGCTGCCCCCAGGTCCAGAGAGGAGCTTCCTGGAGAAGTCACAGAGGCTGCCAAATCAGCCGAGCTGTTCCCCCAGCTGATTGATCACACACATGTTACTTATAAAGCCAATTGAGCATCTCAAAAGGAAAAGGATCATTGCTGTGATTTATTAACAACCACCACTCCTATCCTCAGCACTTCCTCTAATCAATTTAGTCAGTACTGTAAATATCTAAACCCACGTCGCAAGTCACACAGCTCTGACAGTCTAAGGACCCAGAACTGATGGGAGTTTCCTCTAGCACCAGAGAGCCCGGCCTAAGGAATGTTTGTGATCCAGGAGGAGGTCCCTTCACCCTCCTCAAAGTTGGGGCTGCTCTTCTCATAGTCAGGATGATTCATTCATTCATTCATCCTACATCTAGGGAACTCCTCCAGGTAGAGTAAGACTCCTGAGTTTATCACGTTCCCCAAGGAGCTCCAATAAGCCTGGCAGGGGACATAAGTCACAAAGAACAAGGCAGGGACGAGACAGCAACAGGCTGCGTGGAACAAAGACAAAGGTTGCAGTTGTGTAAATAAAAGTGTAGCTTTTCCACCGTGGAACCTCCAGAAGCACCCCGGGGAGGGCGGAGCCTGGGACAATGACCAGAACTTAAGCCTAAACTGGGGGAGGCGGGGATTGGATTTGGCAGGGAGAGCTACTGTGGCATTTGCTGTGTGGAAACCGTCACCTCTTTTCGCTAACAAGCAGCTCCTGAGAGGGTGGCCCATGCCCACGGCCTCAGTTTCCTCACCTCCCAGGCCCTCATACACCCCTTGCATTTGGCATTTGGACATTCGTCCGCTCTTGTGATCAAATCTAATCGTTTTGCTGCAGATCTCAGCCCCTTGGTGGCACCCTCTGCCTCTTGAGGCCCTCCCCTTTCCTCCCTCCTGGGTGGTCAAGCCATCTCTTGCAGACTGCTCTTGCCCAGTCTGCTTCTGGCGTCGACTCCGCTTTGTCCCCGTTGTTCTTGGGGCTGCCCCTGCTTCCCCTGGCCTGTCACGAGTTCCAGGCCTCAGGCCCACACGTCAAATCACCTGGAGGACATCTCCAGATGCTCCCAATGGCCTAAACCCACATCCAAAGTCAACGCATGCCCTGTCCCCAGGCTTGCTCCTCCTCCTGCTTTCTCATTGATGGTGCCCACAGCCAGCTAGTCTGGACAGCTAGGAGTTGTTTTCAATAAATCCCTCCCCTTCGAGCCCAATTAGTTTCCAAATTCTGAAGACACTCACTCTGCATTGTCCCTCCTTTTCAATCCCCCTTTACTGACTTGATTCAAATATCTACCATCCCTTGCTTGGACTACTTCCTGAAGCTTATCTCCTGCCCTCCAAGGGCTTTTCCAAAATAGATATGCAGCTGCCATGTTAATCTTTCTAAAACAAAAGACGTAGTAATTGTATTCCTCTTCTCAAACATAGGCTGTAATTACTATCCATAGAGTGGCCTCTGTGATTCTAACATTCTCATGCATCTCACCAGTTATCCAGGTGAGCAGTTGCCAAGGGTGTCTGACTTGGGGGTGTCATAAAGACAGGCCTTGAGATCTGCTGAGTCAGAACTTCTGGGGGTAAGGCCTGGGAATGTGGGTCTTCAAAGTAGCCCAGGTGATCCTGATACAATCGCTGCCCACAGCTGGCTGGGGACACACAGGACCAGTTCCCATTGTACTACTCTTCTCTCATATTCACCTGTGTGTTGGTGAAGTTCGTGTCACCTTGGCTAGGTGATGGTGTCTAGTTGTTTGGTCAAGCAAGCCCTGGCCTGATTGTTACTGTGAGGGTGTTCTGCAGATGGATTTACATTATCAGTTGGTCGCATCTATGGCTGATTTCATCTACAATGAACAAGAAGCTTTCCTTCAGTGATGAAAGAAATCTCATCCAATCAACTGAACCTTAGAGCAGGAACTGAGGATTTCAGCAGCTGGAAAAAGAGCTGCCATCTTTTAGCCAGCCAGCTTCCCCTGGGGAATTCACCCAAACCTACAGTGTTCCCAACCTGCGGCCTGCCCTGTGGAATTCAGACTTGCCCATCCCCATATTCCAGGCTGTGGACAAATTTTACCACCTCCATGTGGCCCTCCAAGCGTCATCCCATCGAAATTAGTCTCTTTCTTTTCACTGTACCTTCACCTTTAAAAAGCATGAATAGCAGCCTGTCGTCTAAGATTATTATTCAAGTATATATTTTACCTCCCCCAGAAGACTGAGGGTCCCTGACGGGTGGGGGAGGGGGTCCCGCTCATCTCGGCACACCTGGTACTGGCCAGAGGATGGCTTTGATCCAGCGGAATGATGTCATCATAAGGGGGGCCTGGAGTGTGGCGGACAAGCCTGAAGCTGTGTGTGTATGTGTGTTTGTTGTTGTGCATGCACAGGTGTCCCAGTGTGTGAGTGTGCATATTTGCAAGGTATATGTGAGTGCGTATACAAGTGTGTGTGAATGAGCTTCTGAGCTAGTGTGTAAGTGTGTGTGTGCCTGGAGCAGTCCTGAGTTCAGAATCCAGGGGTCTCTGCCCAGGTGGTGAGTTCCCAGAGAGGGGGCTCCCTGCGCCCAGGGCCTGCAGACTCCCCCAGAAGTGCAGGCAGCCTGAGCACATCACAAGGAAGTGAGGCTGATGCTGAAGGGAAACTGAGGTGGGACCAACCCAGGAGAGGAGAGGCTGAGGGGTGCATCTCTGCATGGGGTGGAAGCAATAGACTATTCTCGGAGATATCTGGAGGTGAGATTCTGGTGGAGGGAGAGAGAAAGGTCAAGGTCAAGGAATATTCCCACTGGGAAAATAGGAGGAGCAGGCTGGTGCGGGGCTATGGGGTTGACTTAACCGTATTGATCTCCGGTTCTCTCTCTCGGACACACAAGAAGGCGAAAGCCTGGGGAACAGAAGGGAAGGCCAGGCTCGAGAGGGATGACTACAGGCCAGTGCCCAGCACACAGGCAGTGCCCAGTAATTATAAGTCAGCACATACTCTGTTCCTTGCATGCTCTCCCACTGTCTGCCATGCTCGGGACCAAATCCTTATATGAATTGCTTCATGCAATCCTTGCAACAAGGGGTTTCTCTTTTCCAGATGTGTGAACTGAAGGTGAGAGAGCTAAGTAACTCCCTGAGGTCACACACCTGTGAATAAGTGGCACAGTCTGTTTAGGCATTGTTGGTCCCATTTCAGGGCATGTATGGTTAACCCCATCAGGAAGCTGCCATGGGCATCTGGGGTGTCCTCCAGAGGAGGTCTGAGCTGCTAGCCCTGAGAACTCAAGACTGAGGACGGGAGGAGGAAGGGAAGCTTTTGGAAGGCACAGTCGGAGAGATGGAAGGACACCTAGGAGATAGTGCCATAGAAGACAGATGGAGGGTTTCAAGAAAGTGGCAAAGAAGTCAGGCAAAAAGCGATTAATGTTCACTGAAGGAGTGGCATGGGGGGTAGGGAATGGGGGCGTGGAGGGAAGGAACCCCATTACAGAAGGTCAACGGAGAAGGGAGGGGGAACTGCAGCGAAGGAGGGAGGACTCCTAGAGATGTTCCCTGCAAGGAGAGGAGAGAAAGGGGATGGTCTCTGGAGGAAGCACGGAGTGGAGGCAGGGCAGGCCCCCATACCTTTTTTTGTTGGAAAAGAGAGGGGTATTTTTAATAGCCTTTTCAGGTGACTGTTGACATTAGTCTTTTTTAAAAAAACATTTTTTTATTATGAAGTATATATACGAAGGAAAGACAGAAAAAGCAATAATTTTCAAAGCATACTTCAACAAGCAGTTACTAAACAGATTTCAGAGTTCATTGCAGGTTACCATTTCACTGTTTCAGATTCTGTCTTGCTGCTCCAAAACACTGGAGGCTAGAAGGAATATTATTATAGTGATTCAACAGTCCTACTTGTTTGGTAAATCCTATTTTCTCTGTTATACCTCCTCCTTATTTGATCTTTTCCCCAATCTATAGGGGTCTTTAGGCAATGCCCGCTCCAACTTCTTCATGTTGAGAAGCAATGCTCACACTAAAGGATAGGGGGACGTAATCAGTTGATAATCTTGGAGAGAATGGCCTCTCTGGGTTTCAGAATTTATCTATCCTAGAAACCCTATGGAAATTATAGTTTCCAGAAAAGCAAACTTAGTGCATCAAACTTTTATAGAGTCTCAGTTCAAGCCCTAGGTGTTAAGAGCTAACAGGAGTGATGTTGGTTGGAGTTTAGCAAACCATGGCAATTAACACTGTCTAACTGAATCTTGCATAAGTGTCCCCTCCAGAATAGCCTATTCTAACAGAGAATCGACGCTATTTGATCTCTCTTGGCCACTGATGCCTTATTTTATGGCTCTTATTGTCCCCCTTTTGGTCAGGATGGCATTGTCGATTCCATGGTTCCAAGGCCAGACCCAACCTCAGGAGTCACAAAGACACCCCTTTTAAGATGAGAGGGGCCTGAGTTGGTTTAAATGCCAGTGGGTAAGGACTTTAAGACTGGGAGAGGGTGACACTCTGGTCATGGGGTGGGCATGGAGAACAGTCAGGGGAGTTTTCTGGAAGGTTAAAGGATGTGGAGTCCAGAGCTCAGACCGCAGGGTAGAGGGGCCAGCCTAGAGTAGCAGGTGGGCTTCCCTGCCATGGCAGGAGACGGGGAGACTCAGTGGATGTGGATGTGGGTCCTGCCACATTCAAGAGGCACTGCACCCCAGGTCCATCTCATTGAAGCCCTGCTTGGGGGCACCTGGCCAGGAGACCCCACCTGCTGGGGGTTCAGAGGGCCGTTCTGCACCCCACGATCCTCTTTGTGATCTGCCCTGATGCAACACTTCTTCTCAAGTAGAACCGAGCCTGAACTGCCCCTAAAGGTTTCAGACCAGAGGTACCTCACTGCGGGACGAAGAAAGCCAGCCTATAAAGGAGAGTGCCTGGAAATCAGCAAGAGGGACTTCCTTGCTTTCCCTCAGCTCCCTGATGCCTGGGAGTTGGGGATGAAATCACAGTTGGTTCAAATCCAAGAGGTCAAAATCCTGGGTGTAAGAAAATGGAATCCAAGCAACAGAAGGTCTGCTCAATATTAGAGAAGGGGAAAGGCCGTGCAGCCTCAAGATGTTCCTAAGCCAACCCGGGGTGCAGGGTCAGCAAATGAGGCACTGACTCACTCTTTCCCTATGGAAGAAAGGAGAATCTTTTTGTTTCTCAGGGCTTAAGGAACTGAGCAGGTGAGAAGAGGAAATACAAACAACTGATGAAGATGTGCAAAGATGCTGAACTTCAAATATACAGTGGGGGATGGGGGGAGGACGACACAGGCCAAATCCATTGGGAGATACAGCACTGCATAAAAATACATATATATACCCTGCAATTCTGCTTCTCATCTCTATTCTATAGAAAGAACCACAACTTCACTAGGAGTCCATACAAGGGTGCCCACTGGGGCACTCTTTATGACCCCTGTTCTAGTTCGCCAGCTGCTGGAATGCAACACACCAGAGATGGACTGGTTTTTAATAAAAAGGGATTTATTTTGTTAAAAATGTGTAGTTCTTCAGAGGAAAGGCAGCTAACTTTCAACTGAGGTTCTTTCTTACGTGGAAGGCACAGGGCGATCTCTGCTGGCCTTCTCTCCAGGCCTCTGGGTTCCAACAACTTTCCCCGGGGTGATTTCTTTCTGCATCTCCAAAGGCCTGGGCTGAGCTGCAAGTGCTGAGATGAGGTATGCTGAGCTGCTTAGGCTGTGCAACCTTGCGCTCTCTCATTTAAGAACCAGCCGATTAAATCAAGCATCATTCATTGCAACAGGCCCGCCTCCTAGCCGACTGCACATGTAATCAGCAACAGATGAGGTTCACGTACCATTGGCTCATGTCCACAGCAACAGAACTAGGCACCTTCACCTGGCCAAGTTGACAACTGAACCCAACTACCACAATCTCCAAACGACCACCCATAGGGCAACGGCCAAATAAACTGTGCCACATTCCTACCACAGGATGCAACAGATAAGTTGGAAAAAACGGGATAAATGTATATGAGCTAAGATAGTTGGCTCCCCTTTAGAGCAAACACCTCAGAAGACATGACTCTTTTCCCTTTCTCCAGTTCTCTTTTGAGCCCGCTGCACCCACTTTCCCCTCCTCTCCACCTGCTCTGTCCAGGTGGCCGATGCCCCTCTCACCGCTGAAGCCAAGGTCAGTCCCGTTACCTGACTCAGCAGCAGCATCTGGCCTGGCTGGCCCTTCCCACTGCCTGGACCATTTTCTTCACCTGGGCTCTTTTGACGATTGGCTGCCATCTCCATTTCTAGTCTGAATCCGTGTTCCCGTGGGTGAACCCCATGCAAAGAGAACCTCTGAAGATGTGGTCAGTCGTTAAGGGGTGGCCAAAGTGGGTCAAGGTAGAATTTGCTCCGTGGGAATGGAGACCTTACAGGGGAGGAGATGCAGGGACAGCGGAAGCCAGAAGAGCAGGCTCCGCGGGACAGAGGCTTGTCATCATCACAACACTACAGACTCTGGGAGAAAACACAGCCTTGCTGACATCTTGATTTGGGACATCTAGCTTTCAAAACCGTGAGACAATAAATTCCAGTGGTTCAATCCAACCAGCGTGTGGTGTTCGCCATAGCATCCTGGGCAAACTGAGGCTGGCCTCAAGCCCACACACACAGCACATCCTTCTCCTTCCCTGGGCTCATTCTCTTTTTCCTGACCTCCCAGCTTTGGGTGTCCCAGGGCTGGCCCTTTGCACCCCTCCTCATCTACACTCACGGTCTGGGGCGCTCACCCAGCCCCAGGGACTAGACACCATCTGAGTGTGGCCTCTGCAGAACTCTCCCATGACCCCCCGACCCACCCTCCGCCCTGCTGGTCTGACACCCTCCTCTTGGACGTCTAAAAGGAACCACGAACTCAAAACGTGCAAAGCCGAACGGCTGATCTTCGCCGCCCTGAAGCTTTCTCCTCCGTGTCTTGACCAACCTGGCGAGCGGAAACGCCATCCTTCGAACCTGCCCTGTTCCAAGCCACAGTTACGTCTCACCTGGACTATGCGACAGCCTCTCCACCAGCTGCCACCCTGCCAGGCCCCACTGCGCTCCGTTCCCAACGTGGCAGCCAGTGAGAGTTTTAAAGGTGGGAGTTAGTTATGTTGGTCCTTATGAAAAGCCTGCCCGACTCCCCATTTCACTGAGTAAAAGCTCGAGCCATCACCACGGCTGATGAAGGTCCACGGACCTCCTCCAGCGTCCCCTGCCCCTGCTGCACTGGGCCCTGCTGTTCCTCAAACCCACGGGGCAGACTCTGCACCCACGGCCCCCTCTGCCCACCAGTCCCCTCCCCTCCATGCCTGCAGCCTTACTCTCTCCGTTCTTCACTCACATGCCAGTTTTCCAATCTGGCCATTCCTAAGCACCCTTTTAAAAATAACCCTCTCGGGTGGCTGCCGTGGCTCAGCAGGCAGAGCTCCGACCTGCCATGCTGGAGGTCTGGAGTTCGATCCCTGGTGCCTCCTGCCCATATGCAAGTTAAAAAAAAAAAAAAGTTAAAAAAAAAAAATAACCCTCTCACTCCAGCTTTCCACCTTTATTCGATCATTTACTTAAATTTCATTACAAAAGTGGAGGAAAGCAAGTTGCAGGATTGGGCCTAAAGTATAAAGCTATACAAAAAAGGGAAGGAAAACATTTTTGGTGGAGCCGTGTGTTTGCACAGAATTAGGTCTGGGAAAGCACACATCACACGTGTAGCAGTGATTGTTTGTGAAGGGGAGGCCACAGCTGTAAGACTGCATTTTTAAAAGGGGATGAATTTGTGTATTGCTTATGTAAATGAAAACGAAAACTTTTAAACCGAAGAGCTCTTTCGGGATAGAGCTGGATGCCGTGAGGAGATCCAAAATAGCAATTAAGATGTCCATTGACTCGATAAATGTTTATGAGTATTTATCTGCCACAAGCAGCATGCTAGCTGTGGAATGCAACAACAAGAGGGAAATGACCTCTGCCTGCACAGAGCTTCCGGGCTAGCGAGAGCAGCTAACAGTAAACAAATTGGCACGTGAGAAACAGAAGATGCTTGGTGGAAGGATGCTGTGCCCACGCACAGCCCTTCCAGGAGAACTAGAGCAGACAGCTGCTTGGAAGCTCATGGGGTCCCTCTCTACGAGCCTCCCCCTTCCTTGATGGGTGGGGTTAACTCAAGCCTGTCCCCTCCACCCCATGTCTGGGACTATCTAGGGGTTAAGTGAGGGGGTGTCCATCCCTTCACTCACCCAGCATCAGGAAGCCCACAAGTCTTAGAAATTGCCCTGAGACATACATCAGAGGTACCTTATGGAGTGGATAATGGCACTTTGTCCCTTGGACCCTTTTTCCTGTTTTGTGCCTTCCTCCCACCTTCATGGTGCTTTAGCTCCAACAGCCTACCCCGAGGCGATTTTCCAGGACTGCCCTTGGACAATTGGAGCTGGTTGTGCCTGTGCAGGGGAGAACTGGAAGGGTCTACGGAAGTGACACCAGTCTGCTGGAGCAGCCGGCAGTCTTGCTCCTGGTTGGGACCCACCAGAGAGGCAGTTTACACTTTGGGTTCTCTGCAGATCAGGTTCTGGATTTCGCGCCCCAGCTATGCTACCCCACTTCCCTGGGCTTCTCCGCTGGGGCACCTCTTCTAACAAATCACTGTATATAAATCTTTGGGAGAACCCCACCTCCCACACGAGGCAACAGCAGCCCTGAGTTTTTGCAGGATATTTTGTTTGTGCTCATGGCAGAGGCCCTTTGGCAGCTGTGGGACAACCTGGCATTGGCAGAGAGGGTCCCAGGGCCCAGGGGTGCATCTCCCTCTGCACTCACCATGCACAATCTCTGGGAAATGTTGCAGTCCCAAGAGTATGGAGAAGTGGCTGCAAGAGAGCTAAAGCACAATTGATTTATAAAAGTCAATGGGATTTTAAAGCCAGGCCAGGGAAGGAGCGAGATAGAGCACAGAGCTGAATTGATTTAAAGGGTAAGTATCGAGGCCGAAAGATTGATTGAAAAGAAAGAGGTGAGGTAATGGAAGGGGCACTCTAGAGGGGCTGGGGCGAGACGGCTTCATAAAGTTAATGCAATTTGCAGCCAAGAGCAAGGGGAGCCTTCCTGCAGGGTCCCACGATAGCCTGGGAATATTGCAAGAGCTTCAGATGATTTATTACTCTCTGGTTTCTGAGTGCATGCTACCTTCTTTTTTTTTTAATTTGTAACTTAGCTTTCTTTCTGGGCTCCATGTGGCCATTTGTTCTTTCCTAGGTCCCCTCTGAGGGGTATAGGGAACAAGCCAAGCCCTCCCAATGGGCCTCAGTTTGGGGGTCCCGTGTGCCACAGACTCCCCATATATAAAAAGAATGAATTTGTGAAATAGCCATGAGGCCTAAAACGTTCAGTTTTTTCCCCATGACTAGTCAATGATTTAAAAAAATCAATGTAAAAATAATCACATTCTTAAGTGACTTTGTATCAGCTCTTCCTTGTCTGGGCTCAGCTGGTGCTGGTTTTCGGCAGGGACAGCGCGCAAGAGGCAGAGCTCAAGGGGCAGCCGAGGAGATGGGGTGAGTTTGCCATCCGATTGTGAAGCCCAGGCTTCTGGATCTGTGCTCCTATGCAGTGCCCGCTCCCAAACTCAACGGATCTATCATGCATTTATTTAGCCATCCATTGGGTGTTTATTAGCCCTGGCTCTGCGTACGTTCCTCCTAGCTACTGGGGTCACGCGCCTGTCTTAACAGAGCTAAAGGGGGAGGGTGGGAAGGGAGACAGAGAGACCCAAGTCTTACGGGATCCTGGTATGTGTAGAGGGAAGCAGAGGCATGAAGGAGTTGGGCTGGAAGGCTGGGGAGGCCGAGGGAGGCTGGAAAAGCCTGTGGGATGCCTGAGGCTGGTCTGCTGGAGATAGGAGGGCTGGGGGTGGGGGGCAGCATACAGGGGTGACAGGGGGTCAGGCAAACCAGCCCTGACAGTCACAGGTTCCACCCCCCTGCCGTAGAACAGACACACCTCCACCCACGCTGGAAGAACAAAAACCCTTCCTCTGAGAAAGAGATGCCTGACCAACCTCCTCTAATGTCTGTCCATCACTCCCAGTGGTTCTACTCGCTGTGGCTCCTTTCAAGAAGCCGAGCCCCCTGCTCAGGGTGGAAACAGTTTGACCTTTTGGGGTCAAGAAGAATCTGGGTGACACAGAAGGCGCAGTGAGCCCTGCTCAGCTGAGTCCCAGCTTCACCGCCCATGTGTTCCTTGAACCTCATTCTTTCCAAACCAACTCAGGCTCCCACATGGCCACTTTGAACCATTTCCTCTGGGCTGTGTTTCTCTTGGCCTGATGTGGCTGCCTGGGGCCGCCTTGACCCACTTCTAGAGGTCAGTTCAGTTATCTCAGCTCATGAAGATGCCGCTAGCAGATTCTCAAAGCTGCCTTCCATCCTTTAAGCTGCTCCCTTCCCCCCACACTTGGCTGCATTTATTGATCTGTGGTGGGCAGGGAGGGTGCCCTCTTCACTTTAGAATCCCTAGAATTACAGCACAGAGCCACTCAATCAAAGTTTGTTGATTGAATGAATGAATGACCAGAATCCTCAAATTCAAAGAAGACGGGAAAAGATCAAATCCAAGAGATCCTGGACCTCTGCAGATGGTCTTCCAGGTTGGAAAGAAATCTGTCACAGGACTTTCCACATGCATGGCCTATTCTCACGCAATGAAACAGTTAAAGGGAAGGGGCTCAGAGATGCAGCTAAGAGGGGCCTCAAAACCCCACTGGGGGATCCCCACTGCCCCTTGTGTGGCCGTGTATGTGTATGTGGGGGCCGGGGGTTTGGAGTCCCAACACCATCAGCCTCACGTAGCCCCAGGCTTCCACTGTAAAGTGGGGGCAAAACAAAAATCCCACCTGCCTCCTAGGCTGGGGTGAGGATGCAGCGAACAGCGCTGAGAGCTAAGGCCGGTGCACTGCGTGAATGGAGGGCGCTACAGTGGCTTGTTATGCCAGCCAAGCCCCTGGGTACTCTCTCTTCTCTCTCTCCTGGACCTAGTCTGGGAGGAATTGACTCGGGATCCCCCTGTGTGCATTGCCTCTGCTCCTTTTCGGATTAGCCGGGCCATTCACCAAAAGCCTGGGACCAGCGGAGTCAATGTAATTCAATATCAATTATAAATTTCATTTTCTGCCTGCCCATGAGCCATTAGCTGAGATCAATACATTCCCCACTGTTGGTGAAGGAGTCACCGAGGCTGCTGATGGCTTCAGGAGGCAGGGCAGGTTCCCCGGCTGCCTTGGCAGCCTCCCAGCCGGGGCTGACCCTGTGCAGACCTGCCTCGCAAATCATTTATTTTCACCTTCAAGCAAGAAGGTCTGTGGCCAATTCTCTGGTTCTCTGGGGCCACAAGGCCAGCCTGGAGCTGCTCCAGTTATGTGTCCCGAGTTTCTGGTGAAGGGCAGGGCTGCCAGATCAGGTTGAGCGGAGAGGAACTCAGTTTTCCCATCGGCTGGTCGGATGTATATGGGAAGAAGAGGTGGGAGGAGGGAGGACCCATGCAGGAGTGAGAGAGGAGGCTGGATTGCCCAGGGGCCCTGTCCTAGGCACAAACATCCGGCTTTACCTCCTGGCCCCCCAGGCGGCAGCGGAGAGGACTGGCAGGCAAGGCCCCGAGGCACAGTGGCTGGGAGCTGGAGGCGGCTTCTGTTTGCCCTCAGCCTGCGCTCTTTAAACATCCTGGTACTTACACCAGAGTGTGCGTGTGTGTGTGTGTGTGTACGTGTGTGTATACACATGCCAGCAGCTGCCCAGACCACAGCTGGGAGAGTGCCCAGGAGAAAAGGATCATGGCTGGCGGCAGCAGTGTGCTCTTGGTGGGTCTGCTCTGACAATGGGAACCTTTGTCTCCCTCACTCTCTCTGCAGATGGCAGGTGAGCCATATCCCCCCCTCCCCCCAAGCAGTTACTGGGCTCAGCTCTCTCCCTGCCCGCAGGGTGTCACCGGCCCTGGCCCACTGCCCACACAATCACCAGTAACACTGTAATGTTCTGCCCAGCCATGCCATCCTGTTTAAAGCCCTTCCTGGAGGTGGGATGGGAGCCATTCCCCTGGTCACATCATCTTGCTCCCCACACTGCCTTTCTGCTTTGCAGCCAAACTAGGAAATACAGTTTTCCTTAATGCATGCACAGCAGGGCCTTGGCACATGAAGCTTTTTCTACCTGAATTCGAGCCTGGGTGGGAGTGAGTGCATCATTCAACTTTGAATCACAGCACTGCCACGTCCCAGCTGGAAACTTCCTGGCTGACAAGCTCCTTAACCTCTCTGGGCCTCAGTTTCCCCATCTGAAAAATGGGTGGGCGTGGTGTCTTTCTAGTAGGGGTGTTTTGAGGATTAACGTAGATTACCCCTGCACATGGAAGATGTAACAGGTCATTAAAATGGAAGTTTCAACAGGGGAACCCAGATACAAGAAATGTGACATTCTACAGTGGGGTGCCAGGCCAGGAAGCAAGCTTTCAAGGAGGCAGGTGATGGTCAGTTATGCAATTCTGGGACAGATGTGGCAACAGGGAACTGGTATTGTATTTTATAAATGAAAGGGACTCTAGAGCATTCTGCTATCCAAGAATGCCCAGAGCTGTTCTGGAGCCTGCCAGGCAAGGACAGGGGAAACCCCACCCCCCTTCCATACCCCACCACACCCCACCTACCCCTGCCCCAGGACAATGCAAGGTCCAAATAAAGTTGCTTCACAAGTTATGCTTGTTTTACAGCCTGGTTCCCTCAGGTCAATAAACGTGAGCTGTGGCTATTGTCATTATTACCAAATATTTGGTAAGTGTGTGAGTGATTAAATACATTAATGACCTCCAATGCAAGCAGGGAGGTGAGGGCATCTGTGTGTGCACCCTTTGAATTGGGGAATGTTGTCAAAAATATGGAGAGCTAAAGTAAAACAGTAGCCAAAGCCAGCATTTCTCAGCATCACAAGGCAGAGGAGGCCAGGCCCCCACCTGAGCCCACCGCACACCATGGCACCCACCTAGAGAGGGCCACCTGGGTAGAGGACCCATCCCCCCAGGTCCTGCTGCCTTTCAGCCCAACAAGTCTGCGACAGGCCGGGACAGAGTGCGTGGGCTTATGTTACCTTTGGTTCTGGCTGCTGCACCTACTGACAGCACGGGGACTAGCTGTCCAGGGAAACTGGGGCTTTGAGGGGCCAGACATGTCCATGCCACTGGGCATAAGTGGTTCCATGAGACGGTCTGGCCTCTGCCTGCCTCTGGAAGGGCCGTAACTGGGGAGGTGGGGGCTCCTGGGACCTCAGAGTCCTAGGTTTAAATTGCTTCTGATCTTTCTTAGTTGTGCAATTTCAAGCATTTTACTGAAATTCTCCTTGGTCTATTTTTATTTCCTTGTCTCACAGGCTTGGTATAAGGATTAAAGTGAGATGTCTGCAATGGAAGACCCACCACCAGTGGGCATGTTTTCTCACTTGCATCCTTCCAACGTTTCCTAAAGAATACAGTGAAAGATCTACCAATAGCCTCGAATATATGTAAAAGATTCCATTTGTATGAAATTCAAGAATAGGCAAAGCCATTCTGTAGTGACAGAAAACACAGGAACAGTCACCTCCTGGTGTGACTGGGAAGAGACCGGAGAGAATGTTCTGGGCATGTGGAGAGGCTCCTTGTCTGGGCCTGGATATGGCTACTGGGTATGTGCCTACATAAAAGTTCATCCAGGGGTGTCAAGACTGTTGCATTGTACTACAAGTAAAGCATGCCTCAAGAAAATATTAGAAATGAAGAGTGAAAATCCTAGAATAAATAGTATTCAAGAAATCAGATCGCAATGCCATCTATTGTTCAAGGATCTCCCAGTTGAGAAATTTTAGTTACTCCAGCCAGGCCCTGGGACTTGTTCTGGACCCTTTCATTTCCAAGTAACCTTTCAGAAGGGATGGACAGACGAGAGGCAGCCTGCTTCTTTGTTGTGTTAGTTAGACTCAGTTGTCAACTTGGCCAGGTGAGCATACCTAGTCTTGTTGCTGCGGACATAAGCCAATGGTACGTGAACCTCATCTGTTGCTAATTAATCTGCAGTCGGCTAGGAGGCGTGTCTGCTGCAGTGAGTGATGTTTGACTTAATTGGCTGGTGCTTAAATGAGAGAGTGCAGGTTGCACAGCCTAAGCAGCTC
>PVIY010049700.1:0-16587 GCA_004026745.1 Myrmecophaga tridactyla
ATGAAAGAGGATCCCTATCTTACACCCTACACAAAAATTAACTCTAAGTGGACCAAACACCTAAATATAAGAACTAGCACCATAAAGCTTCTAGAAGAAAATGTAGGGAAACATCTTCAAGACCTAGTAATAGGAGGTAGTTTCCTAAACTTTACACCCAAAGCACAAGCAACAAAGGAAAAAATAGACAAATGGAACTTCTCAAAATCAAATGATTCTGCACCTCAAAAGACTGTCAAAAAGTGAAGAGGCAGCTAACTCAATGGGAGAAAATATTTGGAAATCACATATCAGACAAAGCTTTGATTTCCTGTATATACAAAGAAATCATACAATTCAACAACAAAAGAATAAACAACCCAATTATAAATGGGCTAAAGATATGAATAGGCATTTTTTCTGAAGAGCAAATACAGATGGCTCAAAAGCACATGAAGAGATGCTCATTTTCATTGGCTATAAGGCAAATACAGATCAAGACTACAATGAGATACCACCTCACACCTATAAGAATGGCTGTTTTATATATACATAACCTGATATTTAGAGATAAGAACAAAGCCGAACAGGTTGGAGTAAAAATAATTCAGAACATTGGGGTAAGGAAGACAGAGGAACACAGTGTCTATATTTTAGAAACACACATACTCTTTGAGACCAACAGCAGAAAGGTTTATTTGGTCTGGAACTGAAATTTGCTGTAGCACATAATCTAATTCAATCTATCTGCATAGCTCATTTGAACAACTGAAACACAGGAAGCCCAAGATAAGATAGAGGTCCTTTAATCCTGTATAGACTGTTGAAATGCCTGGATATATCCAAGAGCATATTAAGCAGATAATCAAAAAAGTTTTGGCAAATTCCCAAGGGATAGGAGAAAGAATATGCAACTATTAAGGCTTTCCATCAGGGAATTCCCTGAAACTGTGTCAAACTTCAGGGACACCCAAATCAATAGGTCATGCCCTTGATCATGAGGCTTACTCTTGTGAAGCTTATGTAGGTAGTGGAGAAGATTAGACTACCTGTAGGCATGCCTGAGCGTTATGTCTGGAGGGCCTCTTTGGTTGCTCAGATGTGGCCTCAGTCTCTCTAAGCCCAAATCTGCAAGTGAAATCACTGCCCTCCCCCCTACATGGGACATGACATCCGGGGTGAAAGTCTCCCTGGTGACAAGGGAGATGACTCCCAGGGATGAATCCAGATCTGGCATTATGGGATCAACAATTCCATACTGACCAAAAGGGGGAAAAGAAGTGTAATTAATAAAGTATCAGTGGCACAGGGTGTTCAAATAGAGTCGAGAGGCTACTCTGGAGATTGCTCTTACACAAGCTTCAGTTAGACCTTGCTACCTATTGTAGTCTGCCAACCCCAACCAGGACCATTCCAGCCAATCCTAAGGAACACCTAGGGCAATATATAAGATTCCATAAGGGTTTCATGCACTAGAGTAACTTTCCAAAAACCTACAACCTCCATATGGGTCCCTGGTCCAGATAGGTCCTGAGATCTAGCCCAGCCCCTCCAGAACATCAGATAGTTCCATCTCCCTACCCCATATTAGTGGCAGACCCTTCCAATATGAAAAATTAAGAATTGCTATAGCCCAAACATCCCTAAAGAGAGGGATGGAAAGATCAAAGGTGATCTTGGAGCTATACAGAGAAGATAGGATTTAACAAATGAATATGAATGCTGAATCATTAAATTGATATCTCTTTTAGCGTCCAATATTTTAGAGTAGCTAGAAGTAAACATCTAAAATTGTGGAATTGTGACCCATGTCAAACTCTGAAATAAGTTCTACAACTAATTGTGGTGCTGTGCCTTGAAATTTATAGCTTTTTTGTACGTATGTTATTGTTCACAAAAAAAGAAGGAAAAAAAGTCGCCTGTGATGATAAAAAATTTTTTGAGCCCTCTAGCCTCCCATTTTCTGAAGCAGCTAAAAGGAAAAATATGAGAGGATTCTATGGTAGCCCAGGACAAACTCTGGGATCTGACCTGTAACTCCTTGTTGAAGACGCTTTGAAAAGTACTGCTTTTTTATTTCTATGCTTTGTATATATGTTATACTATACAAAAAAAAAAATTTTTTTTAAAAAGTCAAAGACCCTAAGCTTCCTTTTTAGCCAAAAATGCTGATTTATTTTGTGAATATTTAGAAGACTTGATAGTAAGTGTAGAAATGGATTTGATGTGGATGCTGCCTCTTTTCTCTTCCCACATCAAGGGAGGATCTGATGATCCTTGAAAAGGTAAATCTTTGAGAGCAAGTGAAGGAAAGTGATGATGCCTCTCTTAATTAAGAGTCCAGGGTGAAAAACAATTTGAAATGAGTGGGAAGAACATAATTTAAGTGATTAATTAAATGACTTTCACACGATTATTTCTCATGGTCAAAACCTTAATTACTCCACATGACTGTGGCTCTAAAATATGTGGTCTCTCGTTTGATTCGAGGACACACGGTAGAAAAGAGGGACCAGAAATCCGGTTTGGATTAAAGCAGCAGTTGATATGAGCACAAGGGTATTCATTTCTAGTTCACCCCTCCCAACTGTGCTCCCCTCTCCTCAACCGGAAAAAAAGAAAAGAAGAAAAACTCCCATGCCCAGGAGGACTCGAAGCTGGATCCCCTAGAAATAACAGAGTGATTGGTATATAAATAGCATGTATAGTATATAAATAACATGATCAATTAGCAATGCCTGTTTTGAACAGGGAAGAAAGAGAGAGAGAGAAACTTGGAAAAGAGAAAGGGATGAATAAGCCTCTCCTGGTACATCAGAATCTCAATATATTTTCAAATTTCACAAGTCTCCCAGCACATGAAGAATACAAGAATTCTACAGAATTGGATGGTGCTTTGCTTCACATAGTTTTGGTGCAAATAGCACAGAGAACTACCTTTAAGGCTGTAAAACAGTAACTAGATTCCAAATGACCAAATAATTAATTTTTACCTCAGTATTTGTCAGCTTACTTAAAAATAACTTTGTCATGACTTTTCACATTTCCATCGTGGCATGATCAAACAGTCCTGTAATGTAATATACCTTTATACCAAAAGCAACCTTGTACAATTTTATTCCTTCCTATTTGCCCTATCTCACGTCAAGAATATACTGGCTTATGCTTCAAAAGCAAAAGCCTTGAAAGAGTGCCATTCAACTCATAATAGTGTTGCTTTTTTCCTGCATACCTCCTGTTTTCTTTGGTCTATTTCATGTCTCCTGGGTCCAGAACTGAGAGCATCCACTTTTTCAGTTACTTGATTGTTCTTTCCTTAGAAACCTCATACTCCACCCTAATGGTATCAAAAGTAGTCTTCTCTTTTGTCTTTTTGATCATATTACATTCCTCCTTAAAACTCTCAAATAATTTTGCATTAATTTATAAATATAATACAAGATTGTCATTTGTACAGAAGGATAATGTAAAGTAATGGAATGCATTAGACTAAGGAGCCAGAAGGTATACTACAGTAGCCTAACAAATCACAGTCTCAGTGGCTTAACAGAATAAAATTTATTTCCCAATATCACAGGGAGGCTGAGCTCCATGCAGACATTCAGGAAGTCCTGTTTCTTTGTATAGTAGCTTCATCATCCTCTAATGCTGAGGAATCTCCCATTCTCGCATACTTGCCTACAGCCAACAGATGAGAGGAGAGAGAGAGCATGGAGAAGGTACCCCCATTCTTAAACCATTAGCCTAGAGGTGGCACAACTCACTGCCACATCATTTCTATTCAGGTTCCATTAACCATGGCTCCATCTAACTGCAAGGGAAGCTAGGATATCTGATCCAGTGTTTGCTCACAAAGAAAAGAAAGTATCAATGAGCACAAGCAATCTCTACCATAGAAAGTCACATTCAGCCCTAATCTTTGATTTCCAGTAATATGATATTTGCCCTGTATACCTCAAAAAACTGTTTTAAGGATCCAGGAATTAAGGGATGTGCAGTGCTTTTTCAAGTGTTATGTAAACACATGACACAAAGACCTCTAGACATCCAACAAGGATTCTTTTTTTCTCTAGGCTTTTCAGAGTCCCCAATACAGGAACATTTTATGGATCTTTTCCTGAAGCATATTTCTATCGAATATCACTTCTTTCCTATTCATTGCCCTATACAGCAAATTAAATTAAAGTTTTCTTTTGGATTGGCAGGTTGTTTTTGAAAATGAAATATAGTTTCTAATGTGCCCCAAGAGTTACTATAAACTTAAAAAGACAAAATAATAAAACTAAATCAAGATATAAATGCTTGGGAGGAAACTAGGTTCATTAGTCAGCTCAGGATCCCATTCACAGATACCAGTTAAATACCAGTGTGATTCAAGTCCAGGTTGAGAAGGACTGCAACATAAATATTGCATGTATCGGAACCTTGAAGTAAATTAAAAATAGTCAAAACTGCAATGTCTATGGTTCTCAGGCCTATGTGGTATTCTGCTCTTTGGCTTCTGAGAAACTTGCTCATATCCTTTAAACATAAGCTTTAGTCTTTTTCTTTGCCTTTCAGTCCTCCACCACATCTCCCACCCATGCTTTTTGAACAGCTATAAAAAGCCCATTTCTTGAAACCTTGCTCAAATGAAACGCAAAACACCTCTCTCTACCTTCTCTGTCTCCCATGGACCTAACAGAAAGCTTCCCACAGAAGATCATTTGCTCTCCTGTCTTAACAAGCATAGCTTTTTTCTCCACAATCACCCTCTCCAAAGAAATTAGACTGGGGTATCAGTATAGAGTGAACCGGCAGCCTTAGGGCACATGGCAGCATGCAGACATAGTCTTACTCTCCTAGGACTGCCACAACAAGGTACCCCCAACTGGGTGGCTCTCAGTTCTAGATGCTAGAAGTCTGAAATCAAGGTATCAGCAGGGCCAAGCTCTCTCTGAAACTTGTAGGGGAGAATTCTTCCTTGGTTCGGTTAGCTTCTGCTTCCTTACAACTTTGGGATTCCTTGGCTAGAAGTTATAGCACTTCAGTATTGGGCTGAGTCATCACATGGCGTTCTTTCCTGTGTCCATCTGTCCCTGTGTATCCAAATTCCCACTTCTTTTAAGGACACCAGTCATATTGGATTAGGGCCCAATTCAATCCTGTGTGGCTTCATTTTAACTAATCACATCTTCCAAGATCCTATCTCCAAATAAGGTCACATTTTCAAGAACAGGGGATTATGAGTTGAACATATATCTTTTTGAGGGATACAATTCAGCTCATAGCAGGTATTAAGGTACTTAAATAAAACATTTATTATTTCATTCCTCTAAATACCTAATTCTTCACAGGCACTTTGCCAGTACGGAGGAAATTAAGGTGGTTAAGCTTCCTTAAGGAGCTCATATCCTATGAGGGGAAACACATAGATCAACTGTCCGTATTCAGTGTAAGTGACAGAAGAGAAGTCTAAGAAAATACACTATAGCTATGAGGAAATACGGCATGTTAACTGAGTCGAATGAGTGTTTCTAGAGAGCAGAGTTATGAGACTACTTTGCATACATTTGTGTATTACTTGCTCTTAACCGTTCCATAGGAAAAGCAAAACAAGACAGAAAGAACAATCCCCTTATACACAATAAGACAAACAACTTATAAGATAAGACAAACACAAATAACTTGTGTTTCTTCAAAGCGCTTTTATGTAGGGATGACTTCTTCTCCACAGACCTGTTAATAACAACCAAACAAATTTTTCTAAACACCAGGTGGAAAAGTTCTACTCTCAACATACAGGGTATAGAGAGTTAGAAAGAATGCAGATGCTTTAATAATTTAACAGTAAATAATATTTACTTTTTGAAAGCATTGGGGATCATATCTTTCTAGGCACAACTTCCAGTAAACTATTCTAAAGGAAATTATGTGTCATTAATATTCTTTTATGGGCTTCTTTTAAAACTTATTTTTTTTTAATGAGACAAATATCTGGATATTTTATCTACATGTGAAAAGATAATCTAACAACAGATAGGGAATTTATTTAAAATAAGAGAATATATTTGTAATGCACAGCGCAAATTTTTAAATCTGAAAGAAATAATTTCTGGAAAGGATATTCCTACCTAAGTTGACTCAAGAAGAAATGTGAAGCATGAATAGAAAATAGTCATTGGAGAGCAATGGAAAAGTTGGATGTTTTGTTTGATAAAAAGAAGCAAAACCACAGAAGTACCCACTTTAGAGACACCTCTAGCACCTAAGCAAATTCATACCAATAACATTCATATGAACAGCAATTTCTAAAGTAAAATCGGATGGAAAATATGATGTATAGTGAATCCCAATGAAATATATACGTCGGGGTTTTGGTGTTTTTCCTTAAAAAGCTGAATTTACAAGAAAAATATTTTTAGGTAGGATCTAAACATGCCCACTAGCAAGAGATAAAAATGACAAAGAACAATATGTTTTCTTCAGGATTAAAAACACTTGTTTTCAGCATGTGCCAAGGAAAATTATTTGCTTTTACCTACATAGTTCCACATAAATTGGGTAAATGAAACAAAGTTCACAAAATTAAATGTTGATTTCGTTTTTAAGAGTGGACAATAAATCCTCAACATCTGTTAATGCTGACAGTCTGAACAGTACTTTTTTTTCCCCCTATGTTTAGCCTTCTAGCTACTCAAATCTTAATATATGTAACTTTATCGTTGATTTCTTTCTCACTGCAGAGTGTAGTGGATTTCGACGGCAAATTCTGCTACATTTTTTTTAGTTTATAGAACTTGTGTCTGCAAAAAACTATTTTGAGCTGCAAGTAACAAAATCCTCTACTAAACGTGGCTTAAATAATAATGATATTTATTCTCCCATGTAAAAAGACCTGAGACATGGCAGTTGACTCAAAGACTTGATGACAGCATCAGGGTTCTGTTTCCTCCCTTCCTGTTCTCTCCTCTTCTCACTGCACTGTCTTGTTCTCTTAGTGGGTTCCTCTCGTGGACCTCAGATGCCTGCAGTAGTCCCAACAGAAAAGGGGGGGCATCTTTGTCTTATGTCTCTATCTAGTGAGTGAAGAAAAAGGGGGGGCATCTTTGTCTTATGTCTCTATCTGGTGAGTGAAGAAACCCATCTTAAAAACTACCCCTTAGATTTTCCTTAGCCAGAATCGAATTGCGTGTTATGTTTAAGCACATCATTGAAGGAAAAAAGTGAGAATGTTACATTTTTGGAACAGTAAGATATACCACTTAGGAACCAGTCTCCCCTGCAACTCATGACCATTCAGAATGAAGTTAAGTAAAGTCTGGGTTCTTTTATTAACAAAGAAGAAGGAAATACCTATCAATAAGGCAACCAACAATGTCTGTCAATTTCAAATCTCAATTTGCATTCCAAGGATTCATTATCATTGGTAATTTGTTGCATAAATGACTATAGGTAGCTGCTGATAAGTAATGTTCATTTTATCCTATTTTCTCACCCATATATCAAAGTTACTATAGCTGAATTTTATAGAATCAGAATTCAAAGGGAAAAGATCCTTGGTATTTGATAAACTGATCTCTGACGAACTGAATTAAATTTTTATTCTTTAGGTTTTTTTTTTAAACTTGTTTATTGTATAATATAACATATATACAAAGCTAAGAAAGTAAAAAAGGAAGTAAAGCACTCTTCAACAAGTAGTTACAGGACAGATCCTAGGGTTTGTCATGGGCTACTACCATCCTCTCAGATTTTTATTTCTAGCTCCTCCAGAATTGAATTATGTTTTAAATTGATAGGGAAGTTCATTACTTAAAAGAGTCTTCACTGAAGGTTTTATTTGTGAATATCCAGTTTTCCTAAATTAGAAATGACTATACATAAATAAATACAATATCTGCACACTCATTTATTTACTATTTCTCTAGTCCCACATTATAACATTAGAAATTTAACCTAACCACTTGCTCCAAATCAAAATCTAGGTTACAAAAAGTTTCTTGACTTCTTAATATTTTTGGGTTTCCTATTTGATCCCTTACAAATTCCAATATCACACCTAAGACAGTAAACGCATAACTCAAGAGAAACTCTATGAAACAGACTGGCAGCATCTAGACGGTGGACCAAACTCAGCTTCATGTTCGATTTTTCAAAGCAGCATCATAAAATGACAGAAAGAAGAAAACTGGACATGAGACCAAGAGATCTGGCTACTACTGTCCTCTACATGAAACAGACTCACCAGGGCAAGGTCTTATCACTGTGGGTACTTTTTTCTCACTGTACAGCTGAGGGAACTAATTTTTTTTTTTTTTCACATGGGCAGGCACCGGGAAATGACAGGGTTCGAGAACTCTGCCTGCCGAGCCACCATGGTCCACCTGGAGCTAAATATTTTAAAGGTATTTCAGGTCCTTCCCATTAACACACCGAATCATTCATTTAATTAATACATTTTTATTGAGCACCTATTTATGTCAAATACTGCAACAGACTCTAGGTGTGTTGAGAACAAGGCACAGTCTCTATGATCATGAAATATAGGAGACAAGAAATAATAAAGTCATCAAAAAGTAAAGTGTTCTGAATGAGATAATTGTGGTGAGGGAGAGAGAGCAGAATAGAGAGACCTACTTATAACAGTCAGAAAAAGCTTCCATAAAAGGGAGCAGGTAAGAAAGAATCAATTAGGTTAGGCAGAGAGAAAATTTCAAAAAGAGAGAAGACCATGCATGAAGTTCTCAACACAACCAAAAGGTAACGAGTGGGCATTTCACACAAAATGAAGGCAGGGAGGAACACAAACTCCAGGTCAATAGCCTTTTACGCCGAGGAAGGGGCTCTGAGTTTAATACAAGAATGGTGAGATTGTAATGGGTTGGTGAACTCAGGCGGGAAAAGCATCTGCTGCAGAAGGTCCTGAGAACTATAAAAATGGTTATCTTTTTAAATATCCCTCTCCAAATTAGTATCAACTATTGCTGCTATGACCAGAGGTGTGCAGAAGAAAGAGATTTGGAATTTCCAATCTTGGAATTTCCAAAAACTATTTCTTCATTTTAGATTTCTTCATTTTGGGTTATGAATCAAATTGGCTACAAAATGCTCTTGGAAACAAGAAAATAACAATAATATTTTCTGGACTAGCAGAATTATATTTTTCCCTCCCTCTCAACAAACACAGGCCTGTCTAACATTTGTCTGGCCTTCTGACAAAACTTAGAATCAATACCACAGAAAATCATAACCATAAAACTAGGGTCAAAATAAAAGAGTCCGCTGAAAATTAAAGGAAGAGGGTGGGCCACGATGGTTCAGCAGGCAAGAATGCTCACCTGCCATGCCAGAGGACCCGGGTTCGATTCCCGGTGCCTGCGCATGTAAAAAAAAAAATTAAAGGAAGAGTCTCATTTTCTGAAGACTAGCTATACTTATGGGGGATAAAAAGAGTAAAGGACTTTTAAGTACCTTTTATGTACAGCTTAATACATGGAGACAGGAGAAGGATCATGGAGCTCTATAAATATACATTCAAGCATACTTTACTTAGTGGGGTTTTCAGATAGTATTGACTTCCCTTTGACATGTGCATCAAATAAAATCTGCTGGTTTTTCTGGATTTTTTAAAAAAGGTTACCATATATGTGTATGTATGTGTGTAGTCTGGGTGACACAACTTTATGAAATACATTATTGGTGGGAATGGTGGGAAGAATAAATAATCAAAAAAACTTCTTAAGTCTTTCTGCCAGAACTTACTGGTAAATCAGGGCTATCATTTAAATAATATGTCCCTTAATTTTCCATCCAACATGATAAAGCTTATAACCTGCTCAATTAGTAGTGACCGGGAGAGGCCGCAGCCCTCCAAGGTCACGGATGGGACTGCTCGTGTCCTACTGGAGTCTCTACTGCACGTAAACGGATCACTTTGCCCACTGCAAGCCCTGAATAAGCAATCATGAAATTTTGTTATCGAAAGTTATATACAAATGCATGACCTTACACAGTTTTCCATTTAAGGTAAGCACTTTTAAATATCACTCCCACAGAAGAAATGAGGATCCAAGCTGAAAACTTAGAAGTCACAGAAATTATAGTGGTAGCATTTGTGATAGCTACTTTATACTGCACACCTACTGTGTGCCAGATGAGGTGTTCAACCGCTTTTCTCACATTGTCTCACTTTGAATAAATGCTGTTGGCAGTGAAGATTCTGCCGACTTTAGAACTGTATATAAGGGCCAGGGACCAAGGAGAGGGAGAATGACAGGTAGGGGAAGTGTCAGAAATTGTAGCTATCGGTGTAGGTTAGCTTCTTGAGAAAGGATCTCTGAGACTGCTTAAACGTAATTACATTTCATATGGTTTGCATGACAAGTGCAAAGGCGATGTACATTTATCAAAGAAGAGCTCTGTCTCAATATCCCTCTGTCATTTTTTTGTTGAAAGTTTTATCTTTGCTTGCACTTTATCAAGCTTTACTTAGATTCCTGGAAAACCACAAAGAAATTCCTTTTATCATTGAACACAGGAATGCTTCCATGAGCTCAGATTCAATTGCTTCCTGAGGGGATTCTATACCTGTGACCTCATGTTCAAACAGACTGAAAACTGTCCCCAGGGCAAGCATAAAGAAACATTCTGAGAAAAAAAGAAGGGGCCTTTTTACAGAAACCGGACAGCTTGGTACCAGTCTGTTTGGTTTGGAATACTGCACAGTGATCCTATCTTTGGTTATCACTGCTTTTTCCTGTTCTTAATGTGCCCAATAAATACCGTCTCACTGCTCAATAACCACAGCAAACTTCTTCATAGTCACAAAAGGTAGTAACCTATGAAATCCCAGAAGGAAAATGAAGCAGGCCCTGGAAATTTCAGTATGCTCAGCATGAAAACAGAAGCCACAATTCACAATTGCAAATGTGGAATTATCCCCCAGGCCGCATGCTGCTCCCCCTCTCCAAGGTCTGCCTGAGCTGCGCGCTGCCCCCACGGCCCACGCACCGCACGTCCATGACCCCCTGACGCGCACCCCATGCTCACAGGCACCACCAGCATAGAGTCCCCAACCTGTGCACACAACTGCACCGCAATCCATCCATGGTTGTGCCCCTCCCCACACCCCACATCCTACTCCATATCCATCCTGCAGATACAAGGCTTTGGATTACTGAGGAAAACCAGCATCCAAAGGAACCCTATCAAGATATTCACATGCCATGAAGACAGCAGGAGATCACTAACCATATGAAGATGCAGACAGATACAGACCAGTCTAAAGACCAAATTAAAACACTGGAAGAGATACAAATGTGGAGTTACAACGGTTGCTATCAGACTTATTATCTGTCTGCGGGAGACTATTTCCATATTTGCTCTCTTCCCTGTAAGAGTATTATATACCCCTGTTCATGGCCGTGGACTCACACAGCCTCTGGTACACAGAGAATAGCTCCCTGTCATAGGCTCGCCTGTGTGACTTGTTTTGGCCAATGAATTTAAGCAGACATGACTCATATGCTAGTCCAAGCAGAAGCTGTAAACATGAATGGGTAGACCAGCTCAACCCCTCACCTTCATTCATTACTGTTAAGAATAGGATATGTTCAATAAGGGCTCCCCCTTCCAGCTTGATTCCCAAAGGAGAAGACAAGGAGCTCATAATAGCCAACCCATAACCACCACGTTTAATGTGAGGATCCAAATAAATGCTTGTAGTTGCAAACCAACGATAATAAGACACTGCTGCGTTCAATTTAGGGATATCAGTTCCAAATGAAAGAACCTTGACACTTCTGCTGGTGTTGGGTATGATGGCCCAAGAAGAATCACTAAAAAAGCTAAAATCATAGCTAAAAGAGCAAATATTTCGTAAATGCACCTATTTCTTAAAACTACTAAGCCTAGTGTTTAATTTATGGGTCATGAATACATTTTCATAGTTGTGCTCATTACATTATTGGTTTCTTTTTATCTAACACAGTGAAAAGGCATCACACTTTAGGAGTCCAAGAAGGCTAAATTCAGTAAAACTTGGCAAAAATGTGAGAAGTTATGCTTTTAGTGGAAAGCCTTCCTTAATTCACAAGTGATTCTTGTGCGGGATTTCCCAAAATCAAGATACCAACAAAATTACTACAGCACTGAAAAGCATCATCTCAACACCAGCACCTGGCATCTATAATATTGGAAGCACAGTCCAGCTCCTGGGCAAATCTTTCATGAGAAACGGAATCCATTTGAAGTTGTGATTCTTTTTTCTTAAAGGATGAATTTCTAATACACCATCCAAATTTTTGATATCACAAATTGCACACACTTTTACGTAACCTCTGAAAAATAAAAAATAAAAAAATACAGAATTTATGATCCTTTGAGTGAATTTCTAACAACTAATAAATTCAGATGAAGTGCATAATGATTCCTCATTTTCTTTATGAAACCTATCGGTTCAACTCTTTGCCTTGAGGACAGATGCTAAACAGTTACACTGGCAAGTTATTAAATCAAGTTTCTGATTTTTCGTACATGGCCTTTAGACATATTCTGGATTGAAAGATGAGGCAGACAATGATGCTTTATGAATAGATTGTATATAATTAAAAATAAAAACATTAATTCCTGAAAGAATCTAAATAGGTGGCTAATGTTCTTCTTAATCCACCACTATTTTGCATTATAAGCCATTTAGGGACATTTTTATCCACATTCATTTACAACCAGAATTCAATTCCACTACAATGGCTCCTATGGCATGCACTTAATAGCTTTACTTAATAGAGAAAAAAAGATAAACTGATTTCATTGGGCAACATTTGAAAATAATCTAATGAAAGCCTACTGAAATTAAAACAACATGTTTCTGACTTGTGAATCTACTTAGTTGAGCCACTGATTTCCATGAATACAATTTCATATACTGACATGAATGTGTAATGTACTAGGATAACCTAAGTGGCATTTATATTTTTCTGAAGTATTATCCATCACACCACCCAGTATAATCATTATTGAAAAATAAGACAGTGCAATGTTAATAAAGCACTCATTTACTGTGGTAGTATATTACATAATTAGGGAACACATTTTACCATTAAACTCAACTGAAAGCAGAGCAAGAGTTACCTGTTGTGATGAGGGCAAAAACTAAAAAATGGCCATTTAAAAGACACTAATTAATTTATGGAATTGTAAAAGTCTCTCAATCAGATTCTCGATAGTCTTCACGTTTGTGACAGTTCACCTTATTCAAATGTGAGAAAAGTTAGGAACCACGTCCAACATTTACGATGGACGCATTCTTAAGAGGTCGGGCATGCAAAATATATCAGCAATTTCAGGATTGAAACACAATTTCAGGAATCACTGTTTTTTTTTAAATCTCTTATTTATGGTGTCACTTCAAAGAGTTCATATTTTCCAGAATTCACTGACTTTTTATCAATGTACGCGACATTTTGCTCATATATCTCTTAATGGAAGCTATTTAATTTTATCTTCAGAGTATGATATTACTTTCATTTAAGAAACTGTACTACCATCAGTTAAACTGCATCTAAATTATTATTTACAGTATTATAGTAAACTCTTAAATTCCACTTAGAAGAGAAAAATAGTCAGCCAAGAGGAATCAAAGGCAGCTTTTCCATTTCAGAACTTTCACAACTGTCAAGCAACTGCTTTATCGTCATGATGTACTTAAACTCATTTTTTCTATTCAATATCTCTCTCTTCAAAACGTGTTATTCAATTACACAGTTCCACAGCACACTAGAGGTCAGCTGTTAAAAGCAAAGATGCATTAAGATGTGCTTTTATTATTTGTAAGGAATGAAAAAAATAATACATTGTATTATAGAGCTTCAGTCATAGTCAATGTTTTCATTCACTTGTGAAAACAGATCAGAAATTTAATCTAGAAGTACACAGAAGGGGAAAAAATCTTTTCACAGAAAGTAATTAGGAAAAAAACTATGATTTTAACATCACTAAACTAAACAATGAACAACCAAAAAAAATCGAATGGTGCATTAACTGTGATATATCACTTTAAAATAACCTTTACCCAGTGTTTGAGTTGGAAGAACAGTAATTATGTTTATTTGAGGTGTCTCCATCCTGTAAATATCATTGCTTTTTTGCCTATCAAGAACTAAATTTAAATTAAAAAGAGGATGCATAAAAGTTGGAGATTTTTAATGAAGGTAGTTTGTTTTTGTCTTAGTGCCATAAATTAGGAAAAAAGTAGAAATAAGAATCCTCTCTATTGCCCTGGGGAAAAACAAAATATTCAGCCCTGGAAAGGTAGAACAAGTCATTTAATAATCCAACTCCATTATTATAATGAAAGAAAGTAAATGTATGAACGTTACGGCTTGGTGATTTCCTGTAAATTTCCTTCTCTTTGTAATACACTGTTCTTCCTTTCTCATCCTTGAATGCCTATATTCTTATTCTACACATACCTACCCTGCAATTTTTTTAAACTACCTGAATGTTCTGTTGTGTTCACAACACCACCTCAATAAGTGCCATTGTTAAGAATAGGATATGTCATATAGACATGAGTTTTTTCCAATAAACTAAACCTATTTTCATACTTTTATTCTAAGCACGGTTGATGAAATTTTTTAAAAAATGTATTAAAGGCCTTTCTGCTTTTTAGAAAAGAATAAAACATGGTCACATCCTTTTCCAATAAGTCAGGGATACCATATTTTACTAAATATATTTATTCATTTGTCTTTATATTTGTCGTTTAAAGTACTCTCAACTTTAAAATGACATAATTTCTGTTCACTACTATTTTAGTATTTTTTGTTCTCATCTAATTTGAGTAGCTTTGTATTGTGTTGCCAGTAACTAATTTTCTGGGGTCTATCAGTGGGTCTAGATATAGGGGTTTGTCTAAGCTTATATAGGAGAGCAGAAGTGCCAGATAAATAAGCATATTAGAATACTGTGTAAAGTCAAAGAGATCGGCTCCAAGTAAGGCTTACAGGAATTTAATTTTAAATAAAGTACTGTACCTATGTATTGTGCCATCTCCACTGCTTTTCGGAGTCCCTGAGACTCATCTCTTCATTCAACAAATATTTGATTACCTACTTCTTTAGGCAAAGAGAATATATAAACAGAACAACAAAGTAAATGAACAAACGAACAGGAAATTCCAGTTTAGGAGAACTGGACAGAAACAAAAACAGAATTATGACAGTTGGAAGCTTTATTATAGAAATCTATTCAGTAGAGACACACAGAGGATCTCCCTGGGACTTTAAAAAAGGAAAGTCAAATAAAGGAGGTGTAATTTAATTCACTCTAAAAGCAAGAAGGAAGAGGTTATTTCAGTCAGCATAAACTCAGTGTATTTGGAGAACTTCAAGAAGTTCAGAATCATTAAAGTAAAAGTACAGGATGGCTTCGTCAAATAAAATCCAGGAGAGGTGGCCATAGACCAAATCATGAAGAGTTTTGGGTTTTACAGTAATTGAGACTTGAAAAAACATTTAGCTCTCTAACCCCAAGAAAATACCAAATATGCATGGTAGTGATACAGAAACTATTCTTTGAAGAGATTAGTAGAAAAGGGGAAAAAAATATAAAGTTTAGACACCTAGAAGCTTAGCTTTTCTTTTAGTTAAATGGGTATGTATGATGCTACATTGAAAATATTCTGCTGTGAGGTGTGTAAGGATCAATGAAATAATAAAATTTCCAGATTCAGAATTCTCTGTGTTTTACTTCTCTCTTCAACGACTTTTCCACTCCACTCCTTCGTTTCCACTGCTTTACAAGCTCAATTTTCCCTAAGGTTGCAATAGCCCCTAAGTCAACAAAATTCAAGTGACATTTTTCAGACTGCTCAGTAGCATCTGAGGGCATGGACCACTTTCTTTCCCCCAAGCATCTACATGCTTGGTCTCCTCAGCTCTTCTGCTTAATCTGTAGTTTTTCTTTCTCCCTTTCCCTGCCATGAATTCTCCTCTTATATTCAAATTCTATAAATATTGGGGGTCTCCAAGGTTGTGTCCTAAGCCATGGGTTTTATTTTTTTTAAGCTCATTCTCATTCAATTTCCTCCTTAGGTCTATATACCACTAATTCCCAAGAGTTTATCCCCAGACCAGACCTCTCTTCTGAGTTCTGGATCCACATATTCAATTTCCTATTTGGCATTTCCAGGAAGTTACTGCACAGGCAGCTCATATTTAATGTTTCAAATCAAGCTTATGATTCCCAATCCAACCCAACCAACTTCTGCCCTCTCCCTAATGATACCAATCTCAATAAACACTACCATTACCCAACCAGGTGCCCAAACAGAAATCTGGGAGTGATCTCTGCCACTTGTTAACTTTCACCATCTAAATTTGATGAAATAAGTTATTTAGTCTTGTTTATTACACCTTTCTGCATATTTTTGGAATCCATTCACATCTCTCCAACTCCACAGACATCATCACCAGTGTGTAAGCATCATCTTCTCCCACCTGGTATATTGCACCCACTTTGATAAATACATGGCTTAAAGAGCAGTCACTACAGCCAACAAGGCCCTGAGAGTTGGCTGACCTTTCCTTCCTGTCATACCTCTCGATATTTTCATTACACACTAAA
>PVIY010049701.1:0-16588 GCA_004026745.1 Myrmecophaga tridactyla
TCTTGATTTCCCCCTCAGCTTGTTCATTACTAGTGTATAGAAACGCTACCGATTTTTGAATGTTGATCTTGTAACCTGCCACTTTGCTGTACTCATTTATTAGTTCTAATAGTTTTGCTGTGCATTTTTCAGGGTTTTCGACGTATAGTATCATATCATCTGCAAACAGTGATAGTTTTACTTCTTCCTTTCCAATTTTCCATATCAACAAGTCAAAGCAGAAAAATCACATGATCATCTCAATTGATGCAGAGAAGGCATTTGACAAGATTCAACATCCTTTCCTGTTGAAAACCCTGGTAAGGTCCCTTCCAGTGAGGTTCAAGGGTAAATTTTCTCCGATGTCTCCTCAATTGTAGCAGTGTGCTCAGCATAGCTGATAATGGCTGTGCCCCTCTTCCTGGGACCCAGAGTTTCACCGTTTCACAAAACTCTTCACTAGCAGATGAGTTCTCAGGTCATCGCTAGCGCTGTCTCCATCAGTCAGGAGCCTCATCCACAAGTCTGCGTTGTCAGCCAGGCTCCCACGGCATGGAGCGCGTGCTAGCTGAGGTCAAACTCCCCCAAGGCAGCGGGCGCACAGCCCTGGAGGAGGAGAGGGTGACACCTGAGGTCAAACTCCCCCAAGGCAGCGGGCGACGACAGGTTGACTCTTAGGTGTAATTATAAGTAGGCCTAGCTTTTCCTTTGTAGAAATAAGTTTCATAGGGTGAAACACCAAGATAGATAGCTCAACCTATTGAATTTGTTGTCCCTGCTGCTTGAGATAATATCAGGAATTCCCCAGATGGGGAAGTTGACTATTTCCTCTTTTCTCCCCAGCCCCCAAGGAGACTTTGCAAATATTTTTTTATTCACTGCCCAAATTACTATGGGATATATCTGACATCACACTAACCTGGACAATGAACAAGATCTCATGCCCTATTCAAGATTCCATGTAATGACAGTGTTCGAATAAACTGACCATACAAATTAAATTAGATAATGTGCTACTGAAAATATAAATTTTGCACCAAATAAACATCTCTCCCTTTGGTGTCACACAGAAGTTGAAATTTTAAAATATGGACCATATCATCCTTTACCCTGTATTCTCATTTACCTTGGTCCTATCCAGATCAGCTTCATTCATATCTCTAGTCAAAGTCTGATCACTTTTTCAACTTTTTTAACAGTTGCCTTATGGGGTTATGCTCACTTTCTTCACTTCAGAGCTCTAACTCTGAGTGTCAGGTGTCATATAAATACCTGAAATTTCAGGGAATGACCAGGTTATTTCCCTGAAATTTGTGTAAGGGTACACAGATAGCTAAGTACCTGAGAATTTAGATATAACAGTTGCAACTCCTCAATTTATGTGACTTGCAATCTAGGACCCTTTAGATAGGCCCCAACCTGATAACCCATGGTCTCGACGTCAATTCTCCAAGTTTGTATATTATTGTTAGTCCATGTGAGTGAGTCATGATAATTTTTGCCTTTGTTTCTGACATTTCATTCAACATACTGTCCTTAAGGTTCACTGACCTGGTTGCATGCCTCAGAACTTCATTCCTTCTTGCAGCTGCTCAATAGTCCATTTTATGTATACACCCACAGTCCCCCCTTCCATTCCTCAGTTATTGTACCCTTAGGCCACCTCCATCCATTGCGAATTGGGAACACTGCTGCCATGAATACCAGTGTGCAAATGTTCATTCGTGTCCCCTTCTCTCTTCCTCCAGATACATACCTAGCTAGGGGATTGCAGGATCATATAGCAACCCCACCCTTAGCTTCCTGTAGAACCACTATACTGCCATCCAGAGGGGCTGCACCTCTCATTTTCCCTACCAACAGTGAATGGTACATCACTTTCTCCACATTTTCTCTAGCATTTATTTCTCTTTGTTCATTTTTAAACAGTTTTATTTTCACATCCTATATTCCTACTTAAGTAAATAGCCATGCCTTCGTCACCATAGTCTATATGAAGACATTTCCTTTTCTTCTGCCAAGAATCCACACCCATCCCTCATATCCACTGCTTGTGGACATTTAGTTTTGGCATAATGCCTTTGTTATATTCAGTAGAAGCATATTACAATGTTACTGTTGACTGTAGACCTTAGCTTGCATTGATTTTATTTTTTCTTGTATACCATCCCATTTTCAACGTCTTGCAATGCTGACATCCATTTGTTCTCCCTCATGCAAAAACGTTTTATATTTGTACATTTAATCGCCATCATTGTCCATTCTAGGCATTCCTAAGTTATTGTCTCAGTCTTTATTCTCTATCTTTGGAAATGCTTTTAATTTGGAACCTTCTTTGAGGCACTGGAATCCTCCAGAAGAGGGAAGTCAAATTGCATGATCATGGGAGGGGTGATTCACTTCTGGCTCATCTCATCCTAACAGTGTAGTCCTTTCAGGTGACAAAGTGTGGAGTGTCTGGTCTTTGGCCTGCATGTTCACAGTTCCTTCTTTAGAATTGGCAAATGACTGAATTTGCAAATGCTTGAAAAGGTAAATGCCTTCAGGGAAAATAGAGATTCTTCTTGTGGTTTTTGCCTAACTTTTCTTTATCTTGTCAGCTCTTCTTGCCAGTGCTTCTAAGAATTTTTTTTTTTAATTTTTTTATTTGGCTTTCTTATTTGTCATTAACGGGAGAATTGCCTAGTCTTCCATTACCAGAAGTAGCCTTCTTATCTCACAGAATTTGGTCTTCTGAAACATATTTATCTGAAGCAATTTGTGTCAGATAATTAGGTAAATAATTTGGAGAAAATTTTAGGCTAATATAAGATACAGGACTGGGTAAGAGCATTTTTGTTCAGTCTTCTTATATATAATTAGTATTACTACCACCCACCATTTATCTATAAGTTCCAATGTGCCAGTCACTGAGGTGCTAAGTGTTTTTATATATATAGTCTGATTTAATTCAACCTGTTAGGCAGGTATTACAATATTCTCTTATTTACAAATGGAGAAATCAAAGCTCAAAGTATTAATTATTTAATCCATGTCACACTGTTAATAAGTGGTTATGTTGGTAGTCACTCAGGCTATATGACTCTGAACTCTAAACCTCTATACTTTATTTCTTCATAGTGCTACGAGAGCATATATAATAAAAGAACTTTGTTTAGGTATGGGGTCATGGAAGATTTCCCTGAGGATGAAAATTTGAGCTTAGATTTGGAAGCTCAAAGTGGATTAGTAACCTGAATATAAGCATGAGCACCATAAAACTCTTTGAAGAAAACACAGGGGTAATATGACACTAAAGTATGCACAACAAAAGAAAAATGTATATAAATTGGATGTCATCAAATTAAAATAGTTTATGTATCAAAGGACACTATCAGGAGAGCGAAAAGAAAATCTCCAAACTGGGAGAAAATATTTGCAAGTTATATATCTGATATAGATTGAATATCCAAAATATATAACCTTACAATTCAACAGCAAAGAGACAACCCATTGGGTGGCCTACGGTGGCTCAGCAGGCAGGAATGCTTGCCTGCGATGCCAGAGGACCCGGGTTCGATTCCCAGTGCCTTCCCATGTAAAAAAAAAAAAAAGAGAGAGAGAGAGACAACCCATTAAAAAATGGGCAAAAGAATCAAATAGCCTTTTCTCCAGAGAAGATATACAAAAGGCCAATAAGTACATAAAGAGATGCTCAACATCATTAGCCATTAGGGAAATACAAATCAAAACCACAATCTGATACCACTTCATATTCCCTTGGATGGCTTTAATTTAAAAACACCAACAAAAATGGAAAATAAGTATTGGAGAGAATGTGAAGAAATTGGAATCCTCATACATTGCTGATAGGACTGGAAAATGGTACAGGTGCTGTGGAAAACAGTTTAGCAATTCCTTGGAGTTAAACATAAAGTTGCTATGTGATCTGGCAATTCCACTCTTAGATAACCCAAAGAACTGAAAACAGGGGCTCAAACAAATATATGTAATGCGTGTTCTTAGCAGCAGTTATTCACAGTAGCCAAAAGGTGGAAACAACCCAAATGTCCATTAATGGATGAATGGATAAACAAATTGTGGTGTATTCGTACAATGGAATATTAGCCACACACAAAAAAAGGAAGTACTGATACATGGATGAACCTCTAAAACATTATGCTTACTGAAAATAAGACAGACACAAAAGGTCACATATTGTATGAGTCCATTTATATGAAATATCCAAAGTAGGAAAATTCACTCAGACAGCAGATCGGTGGTTTCCAAGAGCTGGGAGAAAGAGATGATGGGGACTACTAAACGTGTGGGGTTTCCTGTTGGGGTAGTGAAATTGTTCTAGAACTAGATAGAGGTGGTGGGTGCACGACATTGTGAAAGTGCTCGGTGCCGCTGAATTGTTCACTTTAAAATGGTGAACTTTATCCTGTGGGAATTTCACACACACACTGTCCCCCCCCCCAAAAAAGGAAACAATATAAGGAGTGGAGGAATATGTTAAATGATAAGAATATGGGAAGCCAAATCCAAAATGTGGGGAATTCTTCAAGATGAATGGTGTATTTTTTTTCAACAAAGAAATGGCATGGAATTAAAAAATGGAGGGGAGGTAGGACTATTGTAGATTGAAACAAACTTAAGAAAAAAAATGCTTGCTATATGTGGGTCTTTTCTGAAATCTAATCTGAACAAAATCATACATAAAAAGACATTTTAAAGACTTTTGGGGAAAATTAAACATGGACCAATTGAAAAGTGATATTAAGAATTTGTTCATTTTATTGGATGTGATAATGATTTTGGGATTATGTTGAAGAATCTGTATTTATTATAGATGCATACTAAAGTATTTGTGAGTGGGGACGAAATGAAGCAAGAATGGCAGAATGCTGGTAATTATTAATGCTGGGTTGATGAGTAATGGGTTTGTTATATTCTTTATTTTTATGTTTTTGAAAATTTTCTCTAATATAAAGTTAAATAACAAAGCTGCAATGTGGTAGCAGCTGAAGTTGGCTGACATTTTCAAAAGTAATCTATTAAAAATAAAGGCTGGGGAAATGAACATGAAGTGACGGCTTTGTTGAAAGAAACCAGTTTGAAGGGGATATTTTAAGCAATAGAAATGGCAGAGTTTGAGAATTTGTAACATGTTATTAGATTTAACTGAAAAATTATTGGTTACTAGTGACTTGTTTGGATGGGTTTCCCTGTCTGAAGCAGATATAGGCAGACGGAAGGGTACTTTGGAAAGAACACTGAACTGCCAGCCTGGAGGCCTACTTCTAACAAATGCTGAGCAGGTCATTTCACCTCTCTGGTCTCAGATGATGGTACAACTCTCCTTACAGTCTTTCCTGCCAGCTGTGAAATGGCTGGGCATTTTGGATTAAACATGTTCAAGATCCCTCCAGCTCTGAAATTCCATAATCCTAATGAATCAGTGTGATTTTGCTCCTGGAGAGGATGAATTATACCTCTCTCTCAAGAAACCAAGGAATTTTTCCTGTGGAATGGCCGGGTTTTCAGTAATAAGAACAGGTGATACTAGAATATGATTGAACATAAACTGTTTTTGTTCCAAACAGAATCCTTCTTTTGCTAGCCTCTGAACTACTTGGAAATAAAAATTGCCTAGGAAAGTGACGCTCCTTTTACCTTTGGCATCCAGACAATTGTTAGGCTGGATTATAAAAGGTCAGGCATAGTTCTAGTTTTTTGGGAAGCAGTTTCCAGAGATAAGTTTATTAGCCTCAAGTGCTTTTTCAGATTATCTGGTTAAAACAAACAGTTTTCTCTGTGTGTATGTGTGTATAAAACTCCAGAATGTATTTTTTTTCCTAGAGAAAAACATAAGATAGGTTTAGTCTAGTGATTCTTACAGTCAGCTTTCAGAAAGTTGTAAAAGTTTTGACATGAGTACCCTAATTTGCCCCACTAGAGCAGTGAATTCTTTTAAATACAATTTTCTTCAACCCTTATTGTACTTCTTAATTTTTTTTTTTTTTTATTTAGGCAACTCAAACTTTTTTCTTGCCAACTTCTACTTCTTTTGATTCTACAAAAGAAACTATGTCTCCAGTAGCCCCTAAAGCCCAGGAGGCCAGTGAATCATCAGACAGACTCATGAACAGTAAACAGGTAAACTTGAAATATTTTAAGCCAATGTTTCTCAAAATCTGTGCCAAAGAATACTAATTCTACAAAATATGGAAAATCTTACGTTGGAAATGATTCTTTGGTTAAAAAAAAAAAAAAAAAGCTTGAGAAATGCTGGCTTAGATATCATTAAACAGTTTCATAACTCTAAGGCTTCACAATACTATCAGTTTCCAAAGGGCGATTTAGTATAGCATTACCTGCTTTTTTTTTTTAACACTAGTCTTATGAGCATTTCATGAGACTTTGTGCAGTTCATAGTGGACATCCATTGAGAGTTTTTGGCTCTAAAACAGGCATCAGCAATAATTTTAGTTCTGTGTACACCCATGTCATTCATTAAGCTTTATGATTAGAAGATTTAGAGCATAAATAAGGGAAAAAGTTGACGGGGGGAGGTGAAGAAGTGTGGTAAGAATAAAAGAAGAGGGGAAAAGGGTCATCAGCCAAAAAGAAAGATTTATCTGTGCTGTGGATCATATTGCTATCAAAGAATCATTAGGTTATTTGTTCCATTTTGTGTTGCTAAATCCTTTCATCTCTAAGGGGCATTTCCCTGTGGAGATTAATGCTTTTACTTGTACTTTGTCTATTGTCTAAATTACTCATCTCTAACCTAATAAAATATTTACATAGTATTTATGCCACTTATAAAACTTAATTGTAAGTTTTGGTTTAAAAACGAAGCAAATCAGGTTGAGGTAAAAGTAATTGAAAACACAGGGGTAAGGAAGATATTGTCTATATTTTAGAACCACGCATACTCTTTGAGACCAAAGGAAGAAAGGTTTATTTGGTCTAGAACTGAAATTTTCTGTAGCACATAATCTAACTCAACCTATCAGTGTAGTTCATTGAACAATTAAAACTCAGGGAGCCCAGAATAAGAAAGAGGTCCTTTAATCCTATATAGATTAATGTAATGCCGGGATACATTCTAACATTTGATTATATTAAGCAGATAATCAAAAAGTATTGGCAAAATCCCTTGAGGGATGGGAGAAAAAATATAGAACCATCAGGGAACAACCCGATACTGTGCCAAACTTTAGAGACACCCAAATCAATGGGCCATGCCCTTGATCCTGAGGCTTACTCTTGTGAAGCTTATGTAGGTAGTGGAGAAGCTTAGACTACCTACAGGCATGCCTAAGAGTTACTTCTGGAGGATCTCTTCTGTTGCTCAGATGTGGCCTCACTCTCTCTAAGCCCAACTCTGCAAGTGAAATCATTGCCTTCCCCGCTACGTGGGACATGACATCCAGGGGTGAAAGTCTCCCTGGCAGCGTGGGAGATGACTCTCAGGGATGAATCTGGCCCTGGCACCATGGGATCAGCAATGCCATCCTGACCAAAAGAGGGAAAAGAAGTGTAACTAATAAAGTGTCAGTGGCAGAGAGAGTTCAGATAGAGTCGAGAGGCTACTCTGGAGGTTGCTCTCATGCAAGCTTCAGTTAGACCTTGCTACCTCTCATAACCTGCCAACCCCCAATAAGAACCATTCCAGCCAATCCTAAAGGACACCTAGGGCAAAATACATGATTCTACAAGGGTTCCATGTACTAGTGTAACTATCCAGAAACCTATAACCTCCAGATGGGTCCCTGGACCAGGTAAGTCCTGAAAGCTAGAAGGCCTAGCCTCTGCAGAACATCAGCTGGTTCCATCTCCCTACCCCAAATTATTGACAGAACCATTCTAACATGAAAAAAAAGGAAAAAACTTAATTATATAAATGATTCTTTTTTAAGCAATTAAACTTGCGAAATCACTCAAATTTTTTCACAAACATTCTTTAAACACCTTAAAACAAGCAGAGCACCTCACACAGTAATTTCAAAACTGATTATAGTACTTACTCTAAAAAACAAGTTATAATATTATTAATATCGTGGATTTAAATTTACTTTTTATGTTATTTATTTATTTATTTATTTATTTTTTACATGAGCAGGCACTGGGAATTGAACCCAGGTCCTCTGGCATGGCAGGCAAGCGTCCTTGCCTGCTGAGCCACCGTGGCCTGCCCTAAATTTACTTTTTAAATCATCTCTATTTCTGTTTTGATTTTATATTCTTATTTCTTTTTTCCTGTTTATTTCTTCACACTGTTATGCTTTTATTCACATAAGTTTAGGAGCTAGGGTTTCCTTCATAGATGTAGGTGGTGAAATACATCCTCAGGATCAGTGATACAAGACTCGAGAGTGTCTTTTAGGGTGATTCTAGTAGAATCAGTTACTCAGAGGAACAATTTTCTTTTCAGAGTCAGATGTCTATTATACAAGGAAAGATTTAATTATTGGCTATGATTCATCAATTATGTTTTGATTTTTTGCATGTGACCCTAATTATTAAAGTGACACTGATTCCTTAGTGACTCAATTTTTCTTTATTATTCAAATAGCGTAGCTTATTTTGCAACTATTTTTTCTGAGCAAGGCCTTGTTTGGTTCAGTAAATCTAAAAGTTTAGGTTTGTTTGGTTCACTGAAATTACAAGGTTTTTGTTATTATTGTTTTAATTTATGCACTAAGGCCTAAATAATAAATAATCTGGAATCATCTAATACAGTGATTTGTTCTCATTTCCGTCTTTCAAGTCTACCAATAATTTTATTAGAAACAATAAACCTGTTTTTGAATTTTAAGCATATGTGCATAAAATTTTCTTATTTTTAAAGAACATCTTTTGGACAAAAAGTTCTGTCATTCTGAAAACAAAAGAAATTATATGCAGGAAGGTATTTCTTCATTTTACATATTAAAGTTGATCCTTTTCTCTTCTTTGTAATTGTAGCAGGAAGAAGCAGAATGGGAAAGCATAAATGTGCTGTTGATGACACATGGCTTAAAACCTTTGTCGTTGGTCAAAAGAACAGATCTAAAAGGTAATCAGATCTTATTTTTGCTCCTTGATGTAAAAAGCTTCTTTTTCTATTTTGCATTTTTATGTTGTTTTTTTACTTCACTTTTATTTTTATTAACTGTATTGCATAAAAAAAATCTTATTATAGATCTGATCATTTTTGACAAACAGTCATCGCAAAGAATGAGACAAAATTTGAAAACATTGGTGGAAGACACAGCACGTCAACAGATCATGATACGGGAACTCATAGAAACTAATCAGCAGCTTAAGTAAGAAAATAGAAAAAAATTTCTTTTGAATTGTTTGTATGCCGATGGTATGCATTCTCAAAATATCTTCCTTGAAAAGAATCTTGACATTTTCCATTTTGATTAAATATTAATTTTTAATAGGTAAATCTTTTGGTAATCACTCAGCTTAGGTATGTAAGGGCACCCTATTCTTTTCTATTGGTGTGTGTTACAGAAATTTTAAGAATGCAAAGAAATTTTAGAAAGTCATTATGTTGTTAGATGGGTATGTTTGTTTATCTGACTTACTTTTATCACTAAGGGAGGGTATTATATGTCTTTTAAATTAGAAATGAACTTCAGCTAGTACAAAACCGAGCAGCAGAGCAGGAACAACGAGCTAATGACTTGGAACAAATTATGGAAAGTGTGAGATCCAAAATTGGTGAATTGGAAGATGAATCCCTAAATAGGGTTTGCCAGCAACAGAATAAAATAAAAGATCTTCAGAAAGAGCAGAAAGCTTTACAGGTACTGGGTTACTTATTTTCCTAGATGATAATTAGAGCCAAAACAGCTCAATAAGGTCACTGGCGACTTCTAGGATGCTTAATTATGATCCTTATCTTCCTTGAAGTATTGTTGTTGCCTTCTTGAAACTCTTTGCTTGGCTTCCAGAATATGATTCCAGAATATCTGTTCTTCTGGTTTTCCCCTACGCACTGGTTATTTTTCAACTCTTTTGATGGTTCTTAGCTCCCTGATGTCTTGGTATTATAATTCCTTAGGACTCAGTTCTTACTTAGACTTACTCTCTTTTCTATCTATTCCAACTCCCTTTTGGATCTCAGTCTAATTCATGTCTGTATATTACTGACAGTTTCCAAATTTATAACCCAAATCTCTCCCCTTGATTTCACACTCATATCCAGCTGCCTACTTGATATCTCTGTTGGATGTTTAATACACAGCCAGAACTTTACATGTCTAAAATTGAGTTCCCGATATGAAACTTAACTCTTCATTTAATCTCCACTATTTCCTTTCTGGTCCAAGTCACCTTCATCTTTCTCCTGCTTCCCTCTTGATCTACCAGCTTCTACTTGCCTTTTTCATCATGTTCTCAACATAGTAGCTCAGACCCTTCCACTGGCTTTTTTTTTTTTTAACTTCAGAGAAAAATCTAAAAATCTTACTATGACCTACAATGCTTACAGGTTTTGGCCCCCTGTTCTCTTCTGACTTCATTTCCTACTACTGCCCTCCTTGCTTATTCTACTCGATCCACACTGGTGTTGTTGCTATTCTTGAACCTTGGGCACATTCCTGTCTCAGGGCTTTTGTATATTTTGTCCTTTCTTTTTCCTCTGCCATGCATGCTCTTTTCACAGATAGCTGCATGGCTTGTTCCTTCCGTCCTTACTCAGATGTCATTTTCTCAAGGATTCTTTTCCTGACTACTCTACTTAAAATAGGTAATCCTACCCATACACCTCCTATAAACAGCCCTGCTTTATTTTTCTTTGTTTTTTTTTTTCTAGCCCTGCTTTATTTGTTTGTTTATTTATTTACTTATTTATTTTTGAGTGCATCGTCTGGGAATCGAACCCAGGTCTCCCGCATGGAAGGCAAGCATTCTACCACGGAATTACCCATGTACTCTAGCCCTGCTTTATTTTTTATCCATAGTTCTTACCACTCTTTAACATGCTAATATACTATGTGTACTTTCATTGTTTTCTTTATATTTCTCTCTGTGTTAGAATGTAAACTTCACAAGTATAAATGTTTTTGTCTGTTTTGTTTAGAGCTAAACTAAACTAGATTAGTGCCTGTTTAATAATAGTAATAGATATTCAATAAATATTTTAATTATCGAATTAAATTTACTTAGGATATATGTGGAATATGCTTTGTGATTACAAGTTTTGTTACTTTTGAGAAATTGAAATAATAGTATTGTAACACTGAGTACTTAATTCCCTAATTGAATAAAATTCTCATTTTAAAACAGGTGTTCATTATGATAAAAAATGAGTCTTTTGTGGTGATAATGTTTAGTTTTATGGGACATAACAGGCCCTTACAAACATTATAACTTTATAAACACTGTAAACACTAATAACTTATTTGAGTGTTTTTGCTGGCACAGCACTAATGACCTAATGCAGATGGGCAGCACTGAGTTCAGGCTGACTTAAAGGGACTGGTACCGGGCAGGGTGTGTAAGTCCCCTGAGTTCATTCTGACAGAGTTGGAAGGATCAGGGAAGTCGATATAAATTCCAGGGGATCAGAGAGGATCAGTAAGTGGTAATAGGGAGCTCTGGAAAGAGAACAAAGCCCTCACTAATGCTGCTAGCTTGGTACAGGCAGTCCTGGGCTTGCTGTTAATGATTATAGCTCAGGTAAGACACTTATTATTCTTTATTGCTCAAATATGTTTCTAGTACTCATTTGTTAACAAAACCCTCTACTGTTAGAATGTTACATTTTTAAGTTGGCTTTCTTAGATTGCTTTCCTCATAATAGCATGTTATAAAACTTCTCCAAAGGTAGGAATCTTTGAAAATATTTCTGTATGCTTTTGGTTTTGACCTTGATCTCAGATTTAGGGCACTATAGAGATCTGAAGCCCTGTAACTCATTGACTTACTGATGGAGAAGAAGCAGCCATCAGAAGCTGTAACGGTGCTGGATTCTTGGTTGGCAGAGGGAGTTAAGAGTGAGACCCAAGTGTGTTCTTTTTTCGGGGAGAATGTCTATTTACCTTTTCAAAGTGCTTGATACATAATTAATCATAAAGCTCAATTATTAGAATATAAAATTCTCAAATTTACCAGGGTTTTAGTTAGGCCCATTAAAGAAAAGATGTTTGAGGGTTTATTGGTAAGGGGTGACTTGAATAAAGTGACATTTTCCATCAAAATAGTTCCATCTTTCATGAATTATTTATGGAGCTATTAGCTCTTTGCTCCAGGTCCCAAAGATTTGTTCTGTAGCTTATAAATTGTCACAAAGAGTGTCTCATGTTCCAAACAGCTATGGAGGAGGACAGGCAGAATTAAATTTGAGGAAGGCTATCTGTGCTTATTTAACCAACTGAAATTAGTTGTTTGCTTGTTTTTGTTTTTTAAGTCTCTGAAGAATACTTTTTATAGAACATCAATAAAAATTGGTGAGCCCAAGGATAGCTGCCCCTTGATGTTGCTAGACTGGCTTATTCTATTACAGACTGCTCATACATTCCATTCTATACTAGTCAATCTGCTGTTTTGGGGAACATGAAAGTGTCCCTGGAGCAGAATTATTTTTAGAGGTACATCCTTTTTTTTATTTAGACATACATATGTTTCCAATTTAAGAATGATGTAGTGTTACATGTTTTACAACTGAAAGAAGAGAAACTTTGGAATTTCATTTTGTATATATGTGGCAAAGAGATCGAGAATATCAACAAAGCCTTGGTTTAATACGGAAAGATTACTAGGGAAATGCAGAAACCAAAGGCAGTGTTTACAGTTTCTGTGTTCTGCAGTGCAGTTTCCCTTTTTCTGTACTTGGACCAGTTTTTTGCTTCCTTAGATATAGTTTTATAAACTTTGGGGTGCTTTTAAGTTCTAAGCAGTAATATTTTTAGTTTTAAATTAATATGACCTGTATTAGTTTATAGTTCTCCCTCTTTCTTCTTTGCAAAAATGATGGTATCTCCATCATTTTATAGAAATACATACATGTAGAAATACATGCATATTTTATAGAAAATATGTGTGGATCAAGAAAACTCTCTTTAGATTTTTCCTGAGATATACAAATGAAACAACATTGTAACAGTCATTTATTTTTTAACCTTTCTATTTTATCTAAGTTATATATGTCTACAGTTTTAAAACTCAAATAGACTTAAAAGACTTATGTTTTACCTCAGTCTCATAGTTTTTGCCAGGTTTTGGTATCAAGATTATTGTAGCCTAATAAAATGAGGTAGGTAGTATCCTCTGTTTTTTATTCTGTGGAAGAATTTGTGTGGTATTGGCATTATTGCTTTTTTTAAGTGTTTGGTGTGGCCTAGGGTTTTCTTTGTGAATTCAATTTATTTAATGGTTATAGGATCTTCAATTTTTCTTATTCTTATGTCAATTTTGGCAAGTTGTATTTTTCTAGGAATTTGTCCATTTCATCTAAATTTTCAAATTTTTTGGCATAAAGTTCGTAATTTACTTTTTTGATCTTTTAATGTCTGCAGGATCTAGAGTGATGATCCTTTTTTTATTCCTAACACTGTTATTTGGGCCTTCTCTCTTTTTTTATGAATAGTCCTGATGAAGAATTTACGTTTTTGGTTAGTCTTTTCAAAGAATCAACTTTCAGTTCTTTGTTTTATGTTTGTTTTCCATTTCTTTGATGTCTGCCCTAGTGATCTGGAAACACCTTAATCCCAACTTGAGAAATTATGATTTGAAGCTAAACTTCAGTCCCAGTGAGAGTTGGTTTATTTTTATTTCACCTTCACTCTTAAGGTATAATGTGGGAGGTTTCACTGGAACTCCCCTTACTTGGTTGACTTTGGAATCTAATTTTTGTTTCCATAGTACATGGCCAGGCTTAAAAAACAAAAAAAAAAGCCAAAAGTAAACAAAAACTTTGCTATCTTCTTAGTCTCTTGACACCATTTCAGGAATTTGCAATCACCCTTGGGGTAGCTCCAAAACCTGTACTCACTTTTCTGGGGTTCCTTTTCCTCCCAGGCTGTGGCCCTATAATTACTCACTGCCTTGGTAGAACTTCAAACAGATATTAAAAAAAAATATTTTCCTTTTTAAAGTCTATTTTAAAATATTATTTATTATTTAAATTAATTATTTTAAATTAACTAGTCTGTTACTTCTTTAATTATAGTAAGCATAGTTGTTATATTGTCTGTCTGATAATTTTAATACTGAAAGTTCTTTGTGGATTTGACTTGTTTTCTCTTATTTCTTCAGGTTCTAGTTCATGGTATCTGGTTTTCTGCACGTGCAGGGCATAGTATTTCCAAAAGTATTTATGGTAGTCATTTGGAGCCTAAGGTGAAGGCATTTTATTCCAAAAAGGGTTTTTATTTCCTTATGCCACCTGCCCACAGGAATGATTTTTCACCACTTCCTTAATCTAAAATCATGACTTGAAATCCCCTGACTCTATCCAGATTAGAAATCAGATTGTGACTCAGCTGAATGTGAGGAATGTCTCCTGTTAGACCTCTTACTTCCTACTTTTTCAATCCTAGGCTTTTATTTCAGTGTCAATCACTCTGCAAGGCATGCATAAGTAAAGTTCAGATATTCCAAGAATGATAAAATGTCCTCATGACAAAAGCAGCTTTCCAAGCTTGCATACCTCTCTGGGTTTTTAAATTGTACTCTTCAGTTTTGGCCTAGTAATTCCATACTATATTATCATGTCTTCATTGCTTTTAAACATTTTTAACAGCTTTACTGAAGTATTATTTACATGCAATAGACTTCATGTATTTAAAGTTTACAATTTGATATGTTTTGATATTGGTAAACCGTAAAGATAATGATATAGCCTTCATCCCCTGGAATTTCCTTGTGTCCCTTACAATCCCGTCCTTTGTTCTCATGCAACTTCTGATCTGCTTTCTGTCACTATATATCAGTTTGTCTTTTCTAGAATTTTATACAAATAGAATCATATAGTATGGACTCTTCATTTTGAGTGGGGTCTTTTTTTGAATCAGCATAATTATTTTTGTGATTCATCCATGTTGTTGCATATATTTTTTAAAATTTATTTATTAATTAAAAAATTAAGAAACCAAATACAATATCAATATATATAATCAGTAATTCAAAATATCATCACTTAGTTGCATATTCATCATTTCTTAGAACATTTGCATTAAGTCAGAAAAAGAAATAAAGACAATAGAAAAAGAAATAAAATGAACACAGGAAAGAAAAAAAAAGATTATACCTACCATACCCCTTACCCCTCGCTTTCATTGATCACTAGCATTTCAAACTAAATTTCTTTTAGCATTTGTTCCCCCTATTATTTATTTTTATTCCATATGTTCTACTCCTTTGTTGACAAGGTAGATAAAAGGAGCATCAGACACAAGGTTTTCACAATCATACAGTAACATTGTGACAGCTATATCATTAATCAATCATCCTCAAGAAACAAGGCTACTGGAACACAGCTCTACATTTTCAGGCAGTTCCCTCCAGCCTCTCCATTACAGCTTGAATAACAAGATGATATCTACTTGATGCATAAGAATAACCTCCAGGATAACCTCCAGGCTGGAATCTCTCAGCCATTGACACTTTGTTTCATTTCACTCTTCCTCCTTTTGGTCGAGAAGTTTTTCTCAATCCCTTGATGCAAAGTCTCAGCTCATTCTAGGGTTTTTCTCAATCCCTGATGTTGAGTCTCAGCTCATTCCAGGATCTCTGTCCCACCTTGCCAGGAAGGTCCACACCCCTGGGAGTCATGTCCCACGTAGAGAGGGGGAGCATGGTGAGACTGCTCGTCATGTTGGCTGGAGAGAAAGGCCACATCTGAGCAACAAAAGAGGCTCTCTTGGGGGTGACTCTTAGGCCTAAATTTTAGTTAGACTTGACCTATCCTTTGTGGGGTTAAGTTTCATATGAACAAACCCCAAGACTGGGGGCTCAGCGTATAGCTTTGGTTGTCCACACTGCTTGTGAGACTATCAAGAATTCAACTTGGGAAGTTGCATTTCTCCCCGTTCTTACCATTCCCCGAAGGGGGCTTTGCAAATGCTTTTCCACTCACTGATCGAATCACTCTGGGATTCATTGGGGCATCACTCTGAACAAACCAACAAAATCTCATGTCCTACCTGAGATTCCAAGTACTTATGGCGTTCAATCAAACTATCTACATAAGTTATATTAGGAAATGCACTAGTCAAAATATAAATTTTGAAACAAACATTTTTTGCTTTAGTCTCACATATAAGGTGATATTTTAAAATATTAATTACCATCTATTTTCAGCACCCTGCAATAATGACACTCCTTTATTCTTCCTCATGCAAAAACTTTAAAAAAAAATTTGTACATTGTATATTTCACTATTGTTATACACTCTAGGCATTCCTAGATTATACCATCTCGATCTTTAACATCTATCTTTCTTTCTGATTTCATTTATGTCCCCAGCCCTCCTCCCTCTATCATTCTCACATGCAGCTTCATTCAGTGTTTTGACATAATTATATTACAGTTAAGTAGTATTGTGCTGTCCATTTCTGAGTTTTTGTATCCAGTCCTGTTGCACAGTCTGTATCCCTTCAGCTCCAATTACCCAATATCT
>PVIY010049702.1:0-16320 GCA_004026745.1 Myrmecophaga tridactyla
CATTGTTTCTTTGAATATTCATTTTTCTGCTACTTTCTCTCTTTCCTCTCCTGGTATTGTGTGATTTTAGTGTGTTTAATAGTGCCCCATATTTCTTAGAGGCTCTTTTCATTTTTCTTCATGATTTTTTCTCTCTGCTCTTCAGATTGCAAAATTTTCATTGATCTCTCTTCAATTGATTCTTTATTCTGCCAAGTCAAATGAATTTTTTCATTTCACTGTATGCACTTTTTAACTCCAGACGTTCTTTTATTTATCTATTTATTTATAATTTCTGTCTCATTAGTGATATTCTCTATTTGATGAGACATTGTTCTCCTACTTTCCTTTACTACTTTAGACATGATTTTCTTTTGTTCTTTGAACATATTTATAATAGCTGCTTTGAAATCTTTGCTTGCCAAGTCCAACATCTGGCCCTTGGTTTATGTTGCTTATTTTTTCTGGATGTGGTTCACTCTTTCTTTGCATGCCTTAAAATTTTTTTTTTTGTAAACTTGATATTTCAGATAATATATTGAAGTAACTCTGGAAGTTGATGCCCTGGGCCTTGTTGTTTCCTTGTTTATTTGTTGAATGACTTGGCTGGGCTGTGTCAATGAGATTTATTTCCCCTGCCTTGTGTATGAGGCTCCCCAGAGGTCACAGCCCTGGGCATATGCACCCTCCTTCACCACCACCTCCCTGCCACACACACAGGGGTTTTAGGCAGGCCCTCTTGGACTGTCCCTTCCCCTGATTGCCTGCTGAGCTTCTGATTCTGCCTGTGTCACAGGACTGTTAGCCTGCACTGATTGCTGATTGCTCTATTGCCAGTTGAGAATGCCCTTGGGCATAACTTGCTCTATGGTCTGACCAGTAAAATCTGGACCCTTTGCAAGGGCAGGGTATTGCCAGTCTTTCTCTTATCAGCTGCCTTTGCCCCTGGTTATCTCACCAAACTTCCAGATGGTCACCTGTTTCTTGTGTTGCTTCTTGTATCATGCAGCTACTGCCCACTTCTTAATTGTTCACACTACAATCTCTCTTTTTTTAAATAATGAAATTAGGCATTATTTCAGTTTGTTAAAGCTGTTGGAATGCAATATACCATAAATGGATTGGCTTTTACAAAGGGGATTTATTAGATTACAGATTTACAGTTCTAAGGCCATGAAAATGTCCAATGAAGACATCGACAAGCTGGTACCTGGACTCTTAAGAAAGGCCCCCGGCGCCCAGAGCACCTGTGTCTGCTGGGAAGCCACATGGCTGGCATCTTGCTCCCGGTTCGTTGCTTTCAGCTTCTGATTCCAGGGTCCTCTCATTGCCTTCTCTGGGGCAGACTCTGGATTTCATCTCTTATCTTAGAATCTCCAAGGGCTGTTTCCAAGCATCTGTGCTTTCTCCAAAATGTCTCCCTCTTAAAGGACTCCAGTAAACAGATTAAGACCCACCTTAAATGGGTGGGCTCACATCTCCATGGAAACAACCTAATCAAAAGGTCCCACCCAACAATGAGTCTGCCCCTAGAAGACTGGATTAGAAGAACTGGGCTTTTCTGGGCTACATATCAGCTTCAAACCAGGACAGGCATGCTTTTTCCTATGCTCTGTTCCAAATAAAGTCAGTTCCCTTAGCGAGAGCTGTGGAGCTTCCCGTCCTGCCCGTTCTCTGGGAAGAACCACCGCACTGCTACACCAGAGCTGGGGGTAGGGAGGCAGTGGTCCCTTCTCCAAAAGCGAAACCCCTGCAGGCGTGGCACTGTGAGGATGAGAGCTACCAGAATTCTTGGCTTGCCTCTCCAAACATGAAAACTCTGCCTTATGGAGCAGTCGGGGTCCAGTTTTCTTGCCCTGCTTTACTTGGGATTTGACGGGGGCTGGGGAGGGGAGGGGAGCTCTAGTACATTGGGCCACCCCTTCCGGGAATTGACTTTCTGCCACAGATTCAGGAAGATGGTGGCTGCTGGTGGCCTGCCTTTCCCCAGAACAAGGGCTGGGGAGGGGCCAGGAAGGGAGCCTTGTCTTCCTGGAAGCACCTTCCCAGAATAGAACACCTGCCCCACGGAGCTGGGGAAGAGATGGAATGCCCCAAGGCTCAGGTGCCCAAGACTTTCCCTGTTCTTACCAAGATTTAGTAGATTTTCTTGAATACAAATTTCTACATTTGTTGTATGGCCCCATGAGAATATCCAAAGACTTTAAATATTTTCTTTTATTTTAAACCAATTTTCACTTGTTAAATACTTGTTTTATTAGGGAGAGATGCTCCTCCCATCACTATTCCAAAGTTTCCATTTGCTGTCTCTTTTTGTAAATAAAATTTGAAAACACAAAATCTGAAAAAAGAAGGGAAAATCCGAATTGTCTCATATTCATAAAAGACATTGAATTTGTAATTAAAAACTTTCCTTCCTTCATGCCGCAGGGGCAGAATCTATATAATTTGAAAAGCATAAAATACTAATGTCTGGCCTTTTACAAAATGTTTGCTGACGAATTATCGGCATCACAACGAACAAACATACAAATTTTTGGAAGCTCTGTTTCAGAACTGATAAAATAAATTTAAAAGGTTAAAAAAAGAATTATCGGCATTATCTTTCTCTTTTTATAGAAAATGGCATTTCAAAACTATGGTCATATGAAGGAGGGATCAAAGAAGTACAGCTAAAATGATAAGAAAAGTCATGTCAGATGTCATTCATTTAACACAATCACCATTCTCTCCCTTTATTTCTGCGGTTGTCAGTTTTTAAATTTTAAAAATTCAGTGACATTTTCTATTTGAAGCATTTCTTTCTTCTATATACCTAATTCGGTATTTCAGCTGCCATCTTCTCAGAGCGGGCCCTCCCTGTAGGGGGCTGAAGTGGTCGGATTCGGGTTGTAAACGTGGGTTTCATGCGCTCCCATCACCTGCTTATGGCAGCTGTGAGTGGGTGCGGATGGCACATCGCCTGTGGAGTGCCTGCAGAGTATTTTCTCACGAGTGCCTTTTTCACTTAAATAAGTGGATTTTAACATCTCCGACTCCACTGTGCGGGTTCGCGCTACCCGCAGTGTAGGCCCTGGACACGCGCGGGGAAGGGGGCGCGGCGCGGGTGGGCGGGGCTGGGGAGGGGGCGGGGCCGAGATGGGTGGGCGGGGCCGGGAAGAGCGGGCGGAGCCTGGAGGAGAGGGTGGGGGGGCGGGGTGAGAGGGCGGGGCCGGGTGGCCGTGGGCGGGGCCACACGCAGACTCCACCAGGCTCCCCGCGTTTCCCCCGCGCGGGCGCAGGGCCTACTTACTGCGCCTCTGCCGGGCGGCGCGGCAGCCCCCGACCCGCGGGACTCGTGTCTTGCAGCACTGCTTCAAAGGACACTGCATCTGGCTGACGCCCGACATCCTCAAACGCGACGGGAACTGGGGCGCCTGGAGCCCCTTCGGCTCCTGCTCGCGCACCTGCGGCACAGGTGTGAAGTTCAGGACCCGCCAGTGTGACAACCCACAGTGAGTCGGCCCCTCCCCGTGGCCGGGGGCTCCGGCCCTTATCCCGCAGGCCCCGGTGGGTGCGTGGCGTGTGGGGAGGGTGCCCGGGCAGCAGCGCCGGCCTCCCCGGGAGGAAGCTGAGACTGGGGTGGGGTGGGGGGCAGGGCCAGCCTCTGGCCAAACCGCCTGCTGGGGGCCAGGGACCTGGTGGCCCCGCTGGGACCACGGCCACCTGGGCAGCAGCGTCTGCTGTCCGTCCTGGCTGAGCTCATCAAGGACAGAAGGCAGGACAGCGAAGGGGGATGGACGTCAAGAAGGGGGTTCCCTCGCCCCCCCCGGAAGCACCCAAGCAGCTGTCTGCAACCGGGCAGGAGCCCAGTGGGCCCAATGCCCCCAAGGCCCGGGCGCCCAGGGCAAAAGCAGCTGCGCAGGCCGCCCCGTGCCCACCGGGTGCCACACCCTTCTGCCCGGCCCCCACCCCTGCCTCTCCTGCAGCCCTGCACCCCTGTCTGCTCCCATTGCACCTGAGGGTGTCTCTGGGGCCCACGCCCCACCCACCCTGAGCCTACGAGGTGCCAGACCTGAGTGAACCCCAGGTAGCCAGCACAACTCCCAGCTCCCGCCGGCTTCCGTCTTTCTTTAGCCTGTCCAGTGTTTTCAAAGATTTTGAGCGACCTCAAAATACTACAGATCTGGAGATTTCACATCTTGAAAAATCAAAACAGAGTTTCAGCTTCCAAATTGGGGCCAGAGTCTCTGCGCAGGGGGACTTTCGGGGGGGGGGGTGCCTGTGGCACACACCAGCTTCCTGGAAGAGTCCGGGACCCCCAAAGTTAAGCCCCCAGCATCTGCACGACGTCCAGCGGCCTGAGCTTTCTGAGTTGGGTGTGCTTCTGCTTCACTCCGGGCCGGGTCTCTGGGCTAGCCGCTGAGGGGTGTAAAGGAGGTCAGCAAAGTGCAGCCCTCAGCTGTGCATGGAGCCCCCCCATCTCCAGCTTGGGGACTCCGGCTGAGAGGGGTCTCCAAGTGCCCTTCTCCCCCTCAAACACCCCTGGGGGCTTCTACACATGCCCTGAATTGGAACCTCCCGAGCATACTGGTTGCTTGGTCGTGGTCCCATAGTGCATGGCCTGGCATACAGCAAGCACTCAATAAGTGTCTTTCCTATCTGCTGCCCCTTGGTGCGCTGAGAGGGTGGCTGGGCTGCAGGTACACAGCTGGGAGAATAGATGCAGCCCCACCACCCCCTGTGCCAGGCCCCAAATCCTGAGGCCTCACTCCAGGCTGGGTTTTTGAGGTGCAGAGGATCCCTCTCAGTCCTGGGCCAGCAGAGCTCACCAAGGCCTGGGAGGTGGGGGGAGGCGGGGCATACTTTGCTGACCCTCTGGGGATTGCTAGCCCGCCCCACTGGCTCAAACCCCATCCGTGGCAACAAGGGCAGGGAAACAGCTGCAGTCCCAAAGCATCTCAAGGCCCACGGGATCAGCGTGGCTTTTTAAGTGCAATTTTATGGAGATATATTATACATTCACATACAGTATGATCACCCAAAGAGTACAAACAGTAATTCACAGTAATCATCACATCACTGTGCATTTATCATCACAACCAATTTTGAACATTTTCATTACTCCAAGAAATAAAAGTAAGAATTAAAGTAAAAGTAACAGTAGAAAGAACACCCCAAATATTCCATACCCTCGCCCCATTATTTATTTTTTATCCTTAGTTTTTACTCATCTGTCCATACCCTGGATAAAAGGAGCATCAGACACAAGGTTTTCACAATCACACATCACATTGTAAAAGTTACATAGTTATACAATCTTCTTCAAGAATCATGGCTACTGGAACACTGCTCTGCAGTTTCAGGCACTTCCCTCCAGCCTCTCCACTACACCATAAACTAAAAAGGGATATCCATATAATGCATAAGAATAACCTCCAGGATAACCTCTCGACTGGGTTTGAAATCTCTCAGCCACTGACACTTTATTTTGTTTCATTTCTCTCGTCCTCCTTTTGGTCAAGTCTTTCTCAGTCCCTTTCTGCCGGGTCCTGCCTCATCCTGGGGTTTCTGTCCCACATTGCCAGGGAGGTTTACACGGGAGTCATGTCCCACGTAGGGGGGGTGGCAGTGAGCTACCCTGGCAGCGCGACCTCCGCCGGAGTTGGCCAACGCCTGGCCTCACCTCCATGCCTCCCCAGGAGGTGGTAGCCAGACCTCCCACGGCTCCGTCTCCATTTGCATTCTAGCGTGCAGGGATGTGGCTTTTCTTGTCATACCGTGGGGTGCATGTGAGGGTGCCACTCAGCGTGGAAAAAGTCCACGGGCTCCAGGTCCCTCACTCGCTTTTATCCCCCATCTCCTCTGAATTCGTCGGCTAACGAGGATGCCAGCTGTGATCAGTAGAACCCCCACCTCGCTGCCGGAGCCTCTCCCTGGACAGGTGGCCTCTTGCTGCCATCCCCGGCGTGGACACGCTGCTCTGGTTGCTCCTTGGAGGGTGCCAGTTGCTCTGTGTGGGGTGGCAGCAGTTGCTGCCCACAGCTGGAGGCCGAGTCCCAGGTCTCGGGACCAAGCCCGGCTGGGGAGTGGGGCTGGGATTCTGCCCAGCTCTGGCCTATCCGAGCTGGGACAGGGGTGCGAAAACCTCCCAGCTCCTCCCTGCATTGCTGCCAGCCGTGCCCCGTCCCTGCCTCCAGAGGCATCCCAAGCTGGAGACGTTTCCCGGGTGGGTGGAAAGGGTGTTGTGATTTGTGGGTTGGCACTGCTCTCGTGGAAGTGTGTGTGTGTGTGTGTGTGTGTGCGTGACTGAAATGTGTCCTGGCTTCTCTGAGGTGCAGAAAGGCCGAGGGCCACTGAGGCCAGATGCTCGTTCACGCTGCATGCATGTGGGAAACCCACGAATTCAGAATTGCCTTTGCACTTCTCCTCAGCCGGGAGATGCCCAGCTCCTGCCACCCCCGTTTGTGGCCCAGTGGGGCGGCAGAACCCACATACACCACCACGGGGTGCGCTGTTCCATGTGCGGTGGGGCGGGGGCAGGGCTGTGGGCAGGTGCTCCTTGCCCATCCCACCAAGAGGGACCCCCAGCCCATCCGCTGCGCCAGGCCCGGGAGACCAGCCTGGGACCCGCCGCTAGGACTGGGCAGACCTGGGCCCTTCGTCTGCCAAACCGCCCCCGAGACCTGAGATTCGGGGATCTCGTGGACCCCAAGTAGCACCCCCAAAGTGGGTCTTTCCAGTGGTCCGCAGCTGCAAAGCCTTTGCTTTCTCCCGCAGCCCGGCCAATGGGGGCCGCACCTGCTCTGGCCTGGCCTACGACTTCCAGCTCTGCAACTCACAGGGCTGCCCCGACCCCCAGGCGGACTTCCGCGAGGAGCAGTGCCGGCAGTGGGACCTGTACTTCGAGCACGGGGACAGCCAGCACCACTGGCTGCCCCATGAGCACCGGGACGGTGAGCCCACCAGGGCGGGCTGGCGGGTGTGCGCCCCCTTTCCGTGCCTCCCGACTCTGCCCTGGCTGGATGGGCACTGGGGACACTGCTGGGGCTTGGGGCTCACAGCTTGCAGCAGGCCTGCAGCCTCGAAGGAGCCAGGGAGCTGGGACCAGCCAAGGAGGCAGGTGCAAGGGAGCCAGGCTGGGGGCTGAATGGGTGCCCAGGTGCCCTTCAGGTGGATGAGGTCAGAGCTGTGCCATCCGCTGGGGTCTTAGCTTGCCAGGGATGGTATGACAAATACCACGGATGGGTGAGCGCTTTAGTTTGTCAGTGCTGCTGGAATGCCGGGTCGGCTTTCACAACAGGCATTTATTACATTACAAGTTTACAGTTCTAAGGCCACAACAATGTCCAAACGAAGGCATCCAGGGAAAGATACCTTGACTCGAGAAAGGCCAATGGTTCCAGAACCCTTCTGTCAGCTTGGAAGGCTCATGGCTGGCCTCTCCTAGTCCTTTGGCTTCTGGTTTCAAGCAGCTTGCCCGGTGGTGTTTTCTTTCCGCATCTCCAAATGTCTGGGTCTCCTGTTGGCTCTGAAGCTTTTTCCAAAATGGTTCCCTCTTAAAGGACTCCAGTAAGTGGATTAAGACGCCCCGTGAATGGGTAGAGACACATCTCCAAGGAAACCTTCTAATTAAAAGGCCCCCCATGGAGACAACTTCATCAGAAAGTACCACCCTAAACAATAGGTCTGCCCCCACAAGATTGAATTGGGAAAAAACGGCATATCTGGGGTCCGTAGCAGCTTCAGAGCAGCACCACTGGCTTAGAATTTATTGGATTTTACTGTCTTGCTGTTTCGGAGGCAAGAAGTTCACGTCAGTGTGCGGGCAAAGCCACGCTCGCTCCAACGTCTGCGGCATCCTCACAATGGCAGTCCTCCATCCCCTGGCACTCTCTCTCTCTCTCTCTCTCTCACTCACTCTTGCTCTGCCTCGCTCTCTCCGGCTTTTTCTTGAGTGTCGTTTCCTTTGCTTGTAAAGACTTTAGCCATATGGGATTAAGACCCCTTCATCTTCAGGGTGGCCTCACCTTAACCATGACATCTTCGGAGGTCCTGTTTGCCATCAGGTCCACCCCCAGGACCAGGAGTTGAGGCCTGCGCATGCCTTTTGGGGGGACCAGGATTCAGTCCCCAACAGGCAGGTTCAGCCGGGTGGAACTGAAAGCAGCTGGGCTGAGCCCTGCCGAGCAACCAGGTCACCTCTGGCCTTCGAGTCTGTGAGCCAGGACTCTCGGTTGTGTCAGGAAGCACAACTCAAGCAGGTTTAAGCGTTGAAAGGCATCTGTTGTTCCTGGGATTGAAAAGTGAGATAGCTTCAGGCACGGCTGGATCCAGGTACTTGTGGCGTTTTTCAGGAGCTTCACTCTGCTTCTCTCCACTCCAGTCTCCTCTCTGTCGTCCTCTCTCCTGCTGCCTTGGCATCTGGCACCTAACACCCTAAGAGCCTGGAAACCTCAGGACAAAGAAACCTTCCCCCTCCCAGAGCTTCCAGCTCCTGTGGTGTCCATGCCCTCCAAGATTTAATCACTGTTGCCTGGGGATGGGGGCACATGAGCTGAGGGCAGAAGAGTGGCTTCTCAAAGAGAAGTGAGGGTGCTAGGAGCCAAGGAATGGCAAGGGTGATTGTCCACTGCTCTTACAAATGGCAGCCTGTCCCCGAGATTCCAGAATTCCATTGGAACAGCCTCCCATGGCACTCTTGCACTGGAGGCTGCTGGACCAGCTGTGCATAGGTGACCACCCTCCTCCCCGTGGCCTACCAAGCCTGTCCACGGAGCAGGACCAAGGGGCTCCTGCAAGCTGACACCTGGAAGGACCACCCACTCACGTTGCCCTTGGGGACAGGGAGGGGCTGGGCTGTCACAGCCCAGAGCCCCAGCACCTCCCCGAGGCCACAGAAGCAGTGTGGGGGGTGGTGAAGAAGAGAAAGGGGAGAATGACAGTTCACGCTAGTTAAGTGCTGGTATTTGTGACATTTTTCCAGGCCCGATTCTAAGTGCTGCCATGTGTTAACTCTCAAGAACCCTAAGGGGAAGGCAAACCAGTCTGCTTATTTAGAGATGGGGAAACTGAGGCACAACCATATTAAGTACATTCCCAAGGGCACCCCTCTGCAGTGGGGGTGCCAGGGGTCTCATGCCACTGAGTGAGCAGAGAGGAAGCTAGGAAATAAATACTCTAACCCGCACAGCCACCCACAGCTCTGCTTCCATTTCTCTCTCCACCTGTAGAGTAAAAGCCGTTGCTTGATGCCAATAATTCTGATTCTGGTCTGTTTCAGTTTGCTAACACTGCCAGAATGCAATATACCAGAAATTAGATTGACTTTTCCCATGGGGATTTCTTAGGTTACAACTTTACAGTTCTAATGGCCAAATTAAAGCACCTAGAGAAGGATACCTTGGCGCTGAGGGAGGGCCGCTGTCATGTGGGAAGGCATGTGGAGATCCTGCTGGCCCTGCTCTCCTCGGTGGGTTTCAGTGGCTGTCCCCAAAACATCTGGTGGTTTCTCTCTAAGCTCTCTGGGCTTTTACTGTCTCTAATCCTCTCATAAAGGACTCCAGCGAAGGTTTAAGACCCACCTTGAGTGGGCTAGGTCACATCTCCATGGAAACCACCTAAGGGAAAGGGCCCCCCCATGGCAGGTCTGTGCGCAGGAAGGGCTGAGAGCCGGCTTTCCTGGGGCACCCCAGCTCCAGGCCAGCACAGGGGGGAACCACGGCCCAGCACTTGAATAGCCTCTGGGATGATGCCGAGCAGGGAGGGTGCTGCGACCCGAGGACGGATCAGGAGGGGCCTGGCCCCCTGGGGCTCTCGGAGAAGGGTTCCTTGGAAGTTAGGGACAGCCACTGCCATCCCGGAGCGCTTCGGGGCCTCCCGCCGCCGCCCTGCATAGGGGCTCTAGCACGGGGGTCCCGGGCCCTGGAGCCCCAGAAACGCGGAGGGAGGCCAGGCGGGGGCAAAGGTGGGTCCTGAGATCCTCCTGGGAGGAAACTCGGCTGACGTGGGGAGCCACGCGAGGCGCCTCAGCACCCCGTTCTCCGCCCGCAGCCAAGGAGCGGTGCCACCTGTACTGCAAGTCCCGGGAGACGGGCGAGGTGGTGTCCATGCGGCGCATGGTGCACGACGGGACGCGCTGCTCCTACAAGGACGCCTTCAGCCTCTGCGTGCGCGGAGACTGCGCGGTAAGGGGCCTCGGGGCGGGGCCGCGGGGTCTGGGGCCTGGGGCCTGGGCGGAACCCACGCGGCCCACGTGGGGACCCCCTCCCGCCAGGGGCCCGAGGCGCGCAGGCAGAGTCGCCCCCACCAACAGCCAGCTGAGCTGCCAGGCCACGAGGTGGTTTTTTTTGGGGGAGAGGGTGAGAGGGGATGCTTAGAATAGATGAAATATTTGTTAATTCATTTATACCCTATGAAAACAAGACTGTAGCTTTCGAACAACTGGGGGATACATACGGACATACATATGACCATAGCGCAAAGGAGACGGAAAGATTAAAAACATGAGAGATGGGCAATCAGGGTTAATATGTCAGTTATAACAAGCCACGTGAGCGTGCAACTCTTCTTTCAAAATAATCAAATCCCGCATCAAAATATAATACCCGAGCGGATGCTATGAACTAGAAAATATCAAGACAATGATTTAGGAAGGTCCAGAGTAAAATGGTAGTAAAAGATCTATCAGGCAAACAAGACAGAGAGTGAGAGGAAAGGAGGAGAGGAGGCGAGGAGGAGGCAGGAGGAGAAGAGAGTGAGAAGGACAGGAGAAGGAGACAGGAGAGGCGGGAATCAGGAGAGAATTTAAGAATTCAACAAGGCCAGCAATTCCCTTTGTTTTAAGAAAGGGCCCTGCCGGCTGCTTGATCCAGCAATAGCCCGCCATCACCACGTCATTTAAAACCAGCAGAAACAAGGAGAAGCTGAGAAAAGCGTAGCGTTCTTCCTGACTCTGGTAACCCATCGATAGGATTTCATGGCAAATTGGAACTGAGGAAAGAAGTGTCTTGGAAACGCACCCCTTCCATGATGACCCACCATTGCTGGCACCTGTGATCTGTGCCCGCAGCCCCCCCCGGGTTGCCGGCATGACGTCCTGCTTGGGGACGAGTGGCCATGCCTGCACCACACGGTCACCGGCCCCGCGGCCCTTTTGGGCTCTAAGAGGTTTGGGGCCAGTAGAAGAATCCTGGGCTCCAGGGGCCTTGGGTTAAAGCTGGGATTCACTTCCCCCTAATTCAGCCGCAGAGCACCGGGCCCTAAGTCATGTCTCCTGAAGGGCAGTGGGCATTTGCACAGGGTGCGTCTTTTGCAGCCAGGTGAATTGTTCACCTGGCCTGGCTCAGTCACACCACTGGGCAGCTGCTCCAGGACCTTCCACTCCCGTTTACTCTGCGGTCAGAGGCTGGGGATGGGACAGCAGTCCCCACGTCTAGGGCAGCGTGCCACTCTTACATAAAATGGGGGCCTTCCCCTCACGCCAGCATGTTTCTTATTCATAGTTTTGTACCTTCCTTGCTTCTTAAAAATGATTCCTAAGGCTTGTGGTAAAAATACCCACTTGACAAAAACAGAAATCGCTAATGTGTATCCACTCATTCCAAAGTGACAGGCTCACTTAGCTGACATGAACCCCCCGAGAGCCCCCTCCGTGTCCAGAGCCCCTTGCTCTCCAAACCCCTGGTCAGGCAATGGCAAAAATCACAGAGCTTGGGCAGAGGAGGTGAGTGTCTCCCAGAGATGGTGGTGAATGCACTTTCAAGGGAGAATTGCCTCTGAGCTTCCCAGCAGCCAGGGCCAAGAGGGAAAGCAGTGCTGTTGCAGGGCCAGCAGAAGGGAGGAGGAGAGGTAGCCTTTCTCTGCTGAGCTCTGGGAGGAAGCCGTGTGAGCATCGAAGCGACTCTCACTGCCTCCAGCCCAGACCTGCTGAAGACACACTAAAGAGGACGTTGCATTCCTTGGGGGGCAAAGAGAGAGATGGGGGTCTGAGCCTTTGGGGGGCCTTCCCTTGGGGCCTGAGCTGTGTGGAAGCCACGAGAGGGGCACAGACCACAGGACAGAAGTGCTCATTCAGAGGCTGGCGCTGCCATGCTGGGCTGAAGCCCTCCTTGGGCTGTGCCCGGCTCTTGAGGGCCCCCCCTTTGCAGACGAGTGACCCAGGTGCTGTGAGGCCAGGGTCTGCCTGGGTGCACGCAGGTCTTGTCCCAGAGCATGGCGACAGGCGAGCAGGGAAGCGCGCCGAGCGCTGCGGGAGCGAGGGGGTGCCGACCTCGGGCCTCAGCGCCGGCCTGGCCCTCCCTGCAGAAGGTGGGCTGTGATGGGGTGATCGGCTCCAGCAAGCAGGAGGACAAGTGCGGCGTGTGCGGAGGGGACAACGCCCACTGCAAAGTGGTCAAGGGGACTTTCACGCGCTTGCCCAAGAAGCAAGGTGAGTCCTTGCCCTCCTGCGGCCGGGCGGCCGAGGCGTCGTGTCCCACCAGTGGTGCCCTCCCGTGGCCGGGTGGCCGAGGCATCCATCCCACCACTGGGTCCAAACCCTTCTGGAAAGGGCAGCGGGCGGGTGGGACGGGAGCGCGACAGGGCCAGCGCGGAGGGGACTGTGCCTTCCAGCAGGGCCACCCCTGCTCCAGCTCTCCGGGGCCTCTCTGCCCGTTGCTTCCTTCTGCCCGCCTGGCTGGTCTGAGACTCCAGGGCCTGGGATGGGTCTGGGGAGGTCGGGGTCCCAGGCCCAGTGGGTTCTGGGTGGGCCTCAGTCCTCCTGGGTGGGGAGGGGTCCTGCAGCAGCTCACTGGGCCTCAGTACGTCCCCCCTGAAAACGGGAGAGACCCCTGTGGTTGGCCTGTTTTAGGGGAGGGCTTGGGGGCCTTTGAAGCAGGCTTGGAGCTGACCCTTGCAGCAGCCGCAGGAGAGCAGGGGGTGCAGGGGGTGCAGAGGGCTGGCTCCAACTAGAGGCCCGGGAAGCATCTGGGGTCTGACCCTGAAGACAACAGAAGGGAGAGGAGGGGCTGCACACAGCTGCTGGGGTCTCCCTGTGGGGGGGGCCGCCTGGCCTGGCCGCTTTCCATCGGCTTCGTCTTGTTCGGAATGCAGGTCACGTCAAGATGTTTGAGATCCCGGCAGGAGCCCGGCACCTGCTCATCCAGGAGACCGATGCCTCCCGCCACCACCTGGGTGAGTCCTGGGGCAGGCAGGTGTCAGGCTGAGCCGCGAGAGGATGGGCCGTGGACACGGGGGGCCTGTCCTCGGGGTGACCTTGGGCCCATGCGTGTGGCCGTGCTATGGCGGCAGCGCGTCCCTCCTCAGCATCGCTGCTGGAACCGCTTTTGGGCGCGCGGGCCGGCGTGTCCACCACGGCCATGAGGTTGTGAGGCCGCCACGAGACTTGTCACCCAAACCCATCGGCGCCTGAGACCCCAGCGTTTGCTCCTGAGGCCCTGAGCCGGCCGGCTGGACCGCACCCCCCACCCACTCTCTGCATGGGTCTGCCTATTCCAGAAATTTCTCACGCCTCCTAACAGGACTTGTCCTTTTGTGTCCGGCTTGTTTCCCTCAACACGGGTGGCCACAGGCATCTGAGCTCCTGCCCGTACTCACTTTCCTTCCTCGCTCACCTCAGGACGACACTTTCCATCCCACGCTTGGTATAGAACCAGGGTACCTGTCATAGACAGGCCAGTCTACGGACACCTCTCCCAGATAAATGAAAGGCCCTTCTCCCCCCTCAGCCCGAGTCTGACGTCCACTCGCCCTGCTGCAATGGGAGCAGGTCCCAGAGGGGGATAAAAACCTGCCAGGGCCCAACGGGCTTCCTTCGTGCCGCCCCGGGGAATTCCAGGAAGAGGGGCTGCGCTGGTTTTCCCGCCCTGTCCTCAGCCGTCCCGTGGCCCACCCAGGGGGCTCTGCGCAGCCTCACTGGAGGCCCTAGTTGGGGGGTCAGGGCTGTGGCCGCAGTTACGGATGGGGTGACCCACTGCGTGGGGAGCTCCTGCCATCCCATGAGTCGCCCGGGCTCTGGGTCGCCACGGGCAGTGAGTTCTCAGCACCCCAGGAAACCCCCCCCCCCAGCGGCCCCGTGGCCAGGCAGGGAGAGCCGGGGTGTCCGGCGGATGCCCAGGTGGGCTGCAGCCAGACCCTGACATCTGCCAGGGGGGACGCCCGGAGGCGCCCAGTGCCTGGTGGGGACAGGCTCAGGGAGGGGCCCCAGGCTGGCATGGGGCACGCGCAAGGGACCCCGAGTTCCAGTGAGCAACTGTCGGGTTTTCCGGAGAGCCGTTAACAACCTGGCCCACGCAGGTAGTTTATGCGCCCCCATTCTGGAGACGAGGGGCCCAAGACCAAGCAGCTGGCAGGGCCGCCCCGTGGAGGCTGTAGGGACAAGCCCTCCTGACTTCTTCTCCGAGCTCGTGTCTTCCCGCACTCCCTGATCTGGCCTGGCTTTCTGCCTTCATGAGGCCATCTTCTTCCCTCTGTCTGGTGCGTCACTGCATTGGATCGGGAGGGCCTCTTAACGAATTCCACCCGAGCCCACCCTATTTCCAAATAAGGCCGCACACTGGGGTCTCGGACCTCCGTGTACCTTTCAGGAGGGAACACAGTTCACCTCTCCATCGAGGGAGAGGTTTGGCTGTCAGCGGAGGGAAGGACCTGCAGGGGAGGGAGGGGCCTGCGGGAGGCGGGCGGGGGAGGGCCCTGCGGGGGAGGGAGGGGCCTGCCTTGGGTGACCGGAGCGGGGTGCGGACCCCCTTCTGTCGTTCGCAGCCGTCAAGAACCTGGAGACGGGCGAGTTTATTTTAAACGAGGAGAACACCGTGACTCCTAACCCCAAATCCTTCATCGCCATGGGCGTGGAGTGGGAGCATCGCGACGAGGACGGCCGGGACACGCTGCAAACCATGGGACCGCTGCGCGCCACCATCGCCGTGCTGGTGAGCGGGGTGGGCGCGGGGCCGTGGGGCAGAGCGCGGCGCCCTCGGGAAGCCGCCCGCGCCCTCGGGAAGCCGCCCGCACCCTCGGGAAGCCGCCCTCACCCTCGGGAAGCCCCTTGCACCCTCGGGAAGCCCCCGCATCCTCGGGAAGCCCCCCGCACCGTCGGGAAGCCCCCTGCGCCCTCGGGAAGCCCCTTGCACCCTCAGGAAGCCCCCGCACCGTCGGGAAGCCCCCTGCGCCTCGGGAATCCCCCGCGCCCCTGCGGCCTCTGCAGCCCGTGCGCCTCCCTCTCGACCGCGGGCCCCGCCCAACGTGTGCCACGGAACTAGGAACCGGGGTGCCGGCTTTCCCTCGACTCCCGCGACTCGGGCAGACTCTCCCCTCGAGGGCCCCGTTTTCCCCACCCTGAGCCACGCTGCCACTTTGATCTCGGCTGTGGTCTCCGCTCTCCGGTTTAAACCCGCGGAACTTAGCGCGGCAGCCGCAGCGAGGCGTTTTACTTCCTTCAGGGAGACGTTAGACGGGGCGGGTAGGACAGGCCCTTTCCCAGCCTGCCGCCCTGCGCACCCCCGGCTTCCTGGGAGCCCCCCGCCCACCTGCACGGGCACCTTTGTGGGGGGCTGGCTCCCGACCCTCTCCCGGCCCCGGAGCGGGCGCCCTCGCTCACGGCCGCGGGGCCTGGGGTCAGGTGATCCCACAGGGAGCTGCGCGCATGGCGCTGACCTACAAGTACATGATCCACGAGGACTCGCTCAACGTGGACGGCAACAACGTGCTGGAAGAAGACGCCGTGGCCTACGAGTGGGCGCTCAAGAAGTGGTCACCCTGCTCCAGGCCCTGCGGCGGAGGTGACAGCTGCCCCCAGGGCGGGCCGGGGTGGCCAGGGGCTGGCAGGAGGGCAGCAGCCTGGGGGAAGCAGCAACGGGGAGCCAGTGGGCTGGCGACTGGGGTCCAAGGAGCCTGAAGCTGCAGGGTCTGGGGGCGTTGGGGGGGGACAGACCCCGGGGGCTGCCACCGCCCAGGCCCCTCCGACCGTCCTTCCAGAACAGCCTCCCAGCCTTCTTGGGGCGAGCCGGGTGCCGGCAGTCTCGGGTAGCCCAGACCTCAGAGAGGTTGAGCTTGGGACATAAACTGGGGGGTTCCCCACTGGGTTGGTACAGTGGGGCCCCCGCCCCAAAGACTGAGTGAGGCAAGCTGCGGAGAAGACAGCTGAGCCTCGGGGAGTAGGTGCCCAGGACAGACTCCTCCCCCCCACCCCTCCCCAGATGCCATGCGGGGCCCCCTGAGGGTTTCCTCTCAGCAGAGGGAAGGCCCGTCCTCCAGCTGGGACCTCAGAGAGCAGCACCCCTGCTTCCCACATGCTTTTGGGGTGCATTGCCCCTCCTCTGTGCACCCCACATTGATCTCGTGACAAGCCCTGCTGATTCTCCCCCC